>JBAGKK010396061.1:0-10456 GCA_037177015.1 Euceroptres primus
ATGTATGTATAAGTCAAAAACTGTTGTTAAATCAACTATTTCAAAATTATGCTGGACACGCTCTTACTTAACAGACTATATATATAGTTTCTGTCTGTATATATGTGTATGTATATATAAAGAGAGAAACTATACATATCCATACATAAATAAATTCTTTTCACAGACAATTATTTAATTGAAAACAAATTTTATCAATTTCCTCCTAATAATAATATTATTTTTTTTGTTGTTTCCAAAGGGACATTAAACAAAATAAGACTATACCTTATATATAATATTATAATACCACTTCTCAATATTTAATAATTTCGTTCATTTTTATGTACTTGTGTACTCTAACGTTCAATTCCTCTGTTCAAATTTGCCGGTAATATAGAATCAAAATGTCGGCGGATGGAGGAAGATTGTGATTGGATGATTTTTTTTAGTTGCGCATGACGAGACCTTGTTAGTTGGTCATGTTTTTCAGCGTTTTCAGCTTTGCTGATAGCGAAATCTGGAAAATCTCTTTTAAAAAAAGAAGAAGCTTAGCAAATATTTTACGATCGTATTTAAGGTAAGCTGATGTAAGTTTCCGGGTTACCTCTATTTGATTTTTTGTCATAAATTTTATTTCAAACAATTTTGCACTGAAATTGAAGCAAATATTTTATTCTGATAGAGCGCAACCTAATCTTATCTATAACCTAACATCTTGGTATCTTCAAGGAATAGTGTTAAAAAGATAAGTCGCATAATCTACTATAATTTTTATTTTGGTTCTTTGGAATTCTTTTGTAATCTTTCATAACCTCAAAACAAAAAATTAATTATGATTTTTCACTTGCAGGTGACTGATGCTAATTGCTAAAGTTACCATATTTTTGTCAATATTTTAGTAAATATTTTACAAATTATAAAATTACGGTAACATCTAATTATTTCTAAAAATATATTCACGATTTTATTGATTCTTATAACTGTAGATCTGAGCTTTTAGTTTTGAAGTTTTGTAAAGTCAGGAGATTCATGGTTTCCATAAAAGCAGAGATGACTAAATAAAACTTAATAGTAAATTAAACGTTAAATTAAACTTATATTTAAAAAATATTTTTCACTCGTGACAAAAATCAAATTGAAATAGTTCAACGGCCCTGCCTTGTTTACGTTTAGAGAGACCTTGATTTAGGCGAAGGCCATTCAGGCAACCCTCGAAACCCGCCATAAATCGAGGTTTCAGTGTACTGTGAAGACAGTCTAATAATTAAATTGATTTGATATCATAAAATTAAAAGGTGTTCATTTCACATTTGATTTTAAAATATAAAAATTTAACAGAATCTGAGTTAAAGGGTTAAAGTCTGTTAATATTTTTATTTTGATATTTCGCTTCCGAAATTTTAAATTGTGGAATTTGAAACAATTTTGCTATGAGTATGTGGGTTATGGTACATTTTTTCCATATTACCATAATTTTTGTATTCATATAGGGATTGACTAAAATTCTTAATATTTTAAATTTCTAACGTGTAATATCAATTAAAAATATTAAGGGATTTAAATTTGAAATTTAAAATTTAAAGGGGTTAGGAAGATTAAAATGAATGTTTATTTAGAGTAAATTGTTCGTTGCGCATTTCTTAAGAAGTGACTAAACTTTAATTTGCAAAAAGGTAATCAAGTAGTTTGACATTTTAATAATTTAATAATTTTGCCATTTTTTCGAGAAATGAGCTTTCCTTGTGTAAAATTCCATGTTTATTTCAAAGGCCCAGCGGCACGGGTTAATATTAAGGAAAAAAAAACGGTAACTAAAATTGCCTAAATTTACTAAATTTAACTGAAATTTATGAAAATGAATCTTAAATTTATGAAACAATAAATGAATTTTCCTATAATAATTATAATTAAAAATTATTCTTAACTACATTTTTACATTGTATATTTTTATTTAAAAATTATCTTTAACTACATTTTTATATTGTATGTTTTTAATTAAAAATTATTTTTAACGACGTTTTGAGATTGTATAATTTTAATATAATAAAAAGATATTTGGAAGTACAAACGAAATAGGTATAAAGACTAGAAGTAATAAATATTTATTTTATTTTCATCTAACTAGTTGCTTTTTTAAAAAAAGTCAATAATAAATTTAAGTGTTAAAAAAATATACTTTTGAAATTGTATAATTTGATGAATTCAAAATTATTTCTAACTACACTTTTGAAATTGTATAATTTGAATTCAAAATTACTTTTAACTACACTTTTCAAATTATATAATTTGAATTCAAAATTATTTTTAACTACTCATTTGAAATTGTATAATTTGAATTAAACATTATTTTGAAGTACATATTTCTAAGTCGTATAATTTTAATTGAAAATAATTTTTATATACATTTTTAAATTGTATAATTTGAATATAATAAAAATGTGTTTGGAAGAATAGACAAAGTATAAAGACTAGAAATAATTAATATTCGTGTTTTTTAATCTCATTTCAGAATGAAACTGGTTGCTTTTTTAAAACAGTCAATAATAAATTTTAGTGTTAAAAAAATTATTAATATTAATAGAATTCCTTTTTTGAAAGTAAAACATATTTTTGGAAATTTATTATATATAAATATATTATATATTTTATTTATAAATATATTTTACGTACAAATACGTTTAATTAATTTTAATTTTTTTAAAATTAATTTTCGACGTTTAATTAATATTTTGATGTAACATCTTTTAATTTATTATTTATTTATTAGTATTTATTTTATTATTTATTTATTAGTGTTTATTTTATTATTTATTTATTAATATTTTTTAGTTTATTATTTATTTATTAGTATTTTTAATTTATTAGTATTTTTTTATTTATTAGTATTTATTTATTAATATCAATTTTCGATATATGAAAATAAATTTCTGTGCTAAAATAATAATGTTTCATGATCAATAGCTTTTTAAAAAACTATTTTCACATTTGTTTTTACGTGGAAAAATATATTTTTAGAATATTATCAATGTTCAAATAAATATTTGTGAAATAATAAAGAAATTTTTTCCAGCTTAAAACAAATGGTTTATTAGGGCCCGAGGATAATTTTTATTCATGTTAATACATACACCCCTGAATTTTAGTTCCTGATAAATCCGCAAGTCGGCGCTCAAAGCGGAATTATTGTTTTATTTAGACACTGTCAATATCATGTGTCAAACACTATTATTCTAGATTTTTTTTCAAATTAACAATATTTTTAATAACGTATTCGTGATTATTTCTATTTTCCCGATTTCTTACTACACGTAAGTCCAACATTTTTTCATTGAGAAACTTTTCTGTTTACGCATTTTTTTACCAAACTCAAGAATTTCGAGGAAAGATTCCTAACCTGCTTTTAGCAGAAAAAATATCCAAATTTTTTCCACTTTTTACTGTTTTTGGCTTTTGCTTGGTTTATAATTTATTGTCGATTGCACAAAATTTATTTATCTAATGTATTTTTTCGATAGACAAGCGTAAATTTGTGGGGGATAAAAGGTTAATTTTGTGAAACTGTTTTGAAAGAAAAAGTGGTAAAAATTGATTTTTAATTATTTTTTTAACGCCAGTAAACATATATTTTATTGTTTTTAGATAATATTTTAAGTTTCTGAAGATAATTTACATTATTTTAATTATTTAGTCATGATGGACACAATTTGTGTTCGAGAAAATTTGCAAATTTTAGGTTATGTTTAGAAAGAACGAAAACGAAAATCGATTTTCAAATTTATTGTTTTTCTTATTTTGAATTATTCGTTTTTACATATTAAATATTATTTTATAAAGTTGTATAATTGACATTTTCACGAAAAAAATTGATTTAAACATTTCGATCACATTTATTTTAAGAAATTGGAATGCTGAATATGGGAAAATAAAGTAAACATTAGTGTTTTGATTTTCCAATTTTACACAAAAAAATTTTTTATGATTTATTGCTGAAATAATATAGTACTAATTTTATTTTATAACAAGAATAATTATATCAAAAGTTATTATGTTATATTATAACAATAATTATATTATATTATAATAATAATTTTTATATTATGACAATAATTATATTATATTATAATAATAATTTTTATATTATGACAATAATTATATTATATTTTAAGAATAATTATTATATTATAATAATTATATTATATTTTAACAATAATTATTATATTATGTTATAATAATAATCATTTAAAAATTAACAAAAAGTTATATTAATAAATGTATATTTCGAAAGGAAAATTTCTTTACCTTAAATTCGAAAATGCAAAAATTTTTAATATGCAATTTTCTATGTGATATTTTTTTTTGAATTTTTTGAAAGAATTTATATTTTATAATTTCTAAATCCTGAATTGAAAAAGTTTAAATAAAAATCTTGTTTAATAATCAAACAAGTTAAAATTTTAATTCTCTTGTTTTATTAAGAGAATTTTGAAATAATTTCTTGTGAAAATACTATTTGAAAAATTCGCAATTTTAATTTTTTTACAGACTTTTTTCAGATATTTTTCAATTTCTTCCGGCAAAAAGGGTCAGGAAATGGCCATGTAATCATAAAGATCAATAACTTTTCCAGCGAGAAGTTTCCTGTCACAGTGAAAATCGTAAGTTTACTGAAATTTAATATTTATAAACAAATATTTTAATATATTACCATAATTATAAACAACATTACAAAAAACTCTGAAAATAAAAGTGAAGATAGGAACTAAATAAAAAATAAAAAAAAACTCCTGGCTTTGCATTAAAAGTAATTTGAAAAATATTTACAGTAAAATGAATATAAAGAAAATTATTTAAAAAATTATTCAAAAATAGGAAATGAATAGAAAATTTGTTTAAACTTGCAGTTTGTAAAAAAATATATTTGAATAAACTCCCGAATTTAATGATTACATTTATTGCGAAGCAGGACGTTTTTTTTAATTTTTGAACTAATTTTCTATTTTTATTTCACTTTCAGAACTGTTTTTTCCCAATAATTGTTTAGTAAATGTTTCCCAATAATTGTTTAGTAATTTAATTTTATTATTTTTGTAATTTTTAATACGCTTTTATTTCATAATTTTGCACGTACATATTTATATTTATTTTCAAAAAACAGTTTTTGGAAAGTTTTTTTGCAAGTATTTTTTTGAATTACTTATTTGCAAGTTTTTCATTTGTTTTATTACTGTTTAAATTTATAATAATTTTTTTTTCATAATGATTACCTTTATCTCAAAACCGAGAGTGTTTTTAATTAAAAAATTTTTACTTTAGGTATTTTCAAAATTGTTTTATTTTCGTAATTTTTTTGTATCTAATATTTTATATTTTATTATTTTTGTAATTCATTATTATTATTTATTTTATTATTTCATTATTTGTAAACTTTATTTCATAATGGTTTTTTAAATATTTACGATTATTTTTTAATTAATTTTTTCAAATAGGTTTTTTTATGTGGAAGCTTTACAATTATTTTTTTAATTTTATTACTAAACCGGGAGCTTTTCTTTTTAATTTTTCATCCATTTCCTATTTTTATTTTTTCAATGGTTTTTTTTCTATTTTTTGGTTGTGAACATTTTATTACCTTTAATTATAATTATTTTCTAAAAATATTTTTATATTTTTCTAAAATGTTTTTGCTGTATTTTTTAATCTAAAAAATATGTTAATTTAGAATATTTATTTATTTTTTAAAATATTATGGCAGTTATGACTGCGCAGAAACCATTTTTGACACAAATTTTCGTACTCGAATTTTATGACACTTGTGGTTGCGCAGTAAAGGTTATGACACTTTTTGACTGCGCAGTATCATTCTATGTTACTTATGACTGCGCAGCAAAGTTTTATTGGGCCTTTGATTGTGCAATATTCTATTCCACTTGTGGTTGCGCAGTAAAGTTCTACAGAACTTTTGAATGTGCAGTATCATTATGTACCACTTGTGGATGGACAGTAAAGTTCTTTGGAACTTTTGACTGTGCAGTATAATTCTGTGACACGTATGGCTGTGCAGTAAAGTTATATGGCACTTATGGCTGTGCACTAAAGTTATATGGCACTTATGGTTGCGCAGTATTAATTTATGACACTTATACACGCACAATGAACTTTTATGGTACTTATGACTGTGCAGCGGACTTCTGTGACACGTATGACTGCGCAGTGAACTTCTATGGCACTTTTGACTGTGCAGTGAACTTCTATGACACTTATGACTGCTCAGTGAACTTCTGTGGCAATTTTGAGTGCTCAATGACTTATGTCACTTATGCCTGCGCAGCAAAGTTTTATGGCACTTTTGACTGCGCCATATTCTATGACACTTGTGATTGCGCAATAAAGTTCTATGACACTTGTGACTGCGAATTAAAGTTCTATGACACTTTTGACTGCGGAGTATCATTCTATGGCACTTATGGATGTGCAGTAAAGTTCTATGGCACGTATGGTTGCGCAGTATCAATTTAGGGCACTTATACATGCGCAATGAACTTTTATGGTACTCATGACTGCGCAGCGGACTTCTATGTCACTTATGACTGCGCCGTGAACTTCTAAAGCATTTATGACTGTGCAGTGAACTTCTGTGACACTTATGACTGCGCAGTGGACTTCTGTGGCAATTGTGACTGTTCAAAGTCTTATATGGCACTGATGACTGCGCAACAAAGTTCTATGGCAAGTTTGACTGCGCACTATTCTATTACACTTGTGTCTCTGAAGTAAAGTTCTATGATACTTTTGATTGCACAGTATCATTCTATGATACTTATAGATGTGCAGTAATGTTCTAAGGCAGTTATGGTGCGCAGTATAAATTTATGACACTTATACACGCGCAATGAACTTTTATGGTACTCATGACTGCACAGTGGACTTTTATAACATTTATGACTGCGCAGTGAACTTCTATGACACTTGTAACTGCACAGTGAACTTCTATGGCACTTGTAACTGTACAGTGAACTTCTATGACACGTATGACTGCACAGTGAACTTCTATGGCACTTATGACTGCTCAATGACTTTCATGATACTTATGGCTGTGCAGCAAATTATTGTGGCACTTTTGACTGCGCAATATTCTATGACATTTGTGACTGCGTAGTAAAGTTCTATATCACTTTTGACTGCGCGGTATCATTATGTGGCACTTATAGCTGCGCAGTATAATTCTATGCCACTTGTGGCTATAGAGTAGAGTTCTATGGCACTTATGGTTGCGCACTGTCAATTTATGACACTTATACATGTGCAGTGAACTTTTATGGCACTTATGACTGCGAAGTTGACTTCTATGGCTATGATGACTGTTCAGTGAACTTCTATGACACTTATGACTGCGCAGTAGTGTTCTAACGCTCTTATGTCTGCACAATAGTGTTTTAACGGACTTATGGCTACGAAGTAGTGTTCTAACGCACTTATGTCTTCGCAATAGTGTTTTAACGGACTTCTGGCTGCGCAGTAGTGTTCTATCGCACCTATGTCTGCGCAATAGTATTTTAAGGCACTTATGGTTACGCAGTATTGTTCTATCGCACTTAGTATGCGCAATAGTGTTTTAATGCACTTATGGCTTGCGCAGTAGTGTTCTAACGCATTTATGGTTGCGCAGTAGTGTTCTGACGCCCTTATGTCTGCGCAGTAGTGTTCTGACGCGCTTATGACTGCGCAGTCGTGTTCTACCGCAATTATGACTGCGCAGTAGTGTTACAACGCACCTATGTATGCGCAGTAGTTTTCTAACTCACTTATGGCTGCGCAGAAGAGTTTTGTGTCACATATAGCTGCGCAGTACAAAAATCCAGTACTATACAGCCCCAAGTGTTCCAGAAATCTCCCGGAAACACATTTCTAGTAAAAATAATCGCCTCTAATTTATTTTTGACTAGACTTAATCATTTTTTTCCAGCTTCAAGAACGTAACTCGGCTTCCCAAGATGTCAGAAGACACTCGAGAGCATGCAGCACCCGCCCCTCAACTTCCCCCGAATTCCACCCCCGAGTCCAATTCCTCCCGAGTCGGGGAACAAGCTAGTCGCCAAAGCAATCAGCGTCGCATCCAGCAACGCAAACAGCAGGTTTTCGCCTGGCCGCAGTCCAAAAAACTCATAAAACTCGCCAACTACTGCGCCTGCCAGGAAGAAGGTTGCAAGTGCATCGGCTGGCGGGTCAATCAACCAGTCGTCAAATCCCCTAAAAACGAATCGTCAATCGTCACAGTTGCCACTTTACCCGATCCCTGTCGCACCTGTTCTCACGCCCTCGAGAAACACGTCTCCCATCTTGTCGAGGAGACCGACGAGGAGATTAACAAACTCCTTGGAATGGTCGTCGATGTCGACAACATTTTCATGAGTATGCACAGCGAGAAGGACCCAGACACCAAGAAAGTTTACTACTACCTCTGCAAACTTCTCCGGAAGGCTATTCTGTCCCGAAGCAAACCGGCTATCGAAGGACCTTTGGGTCAACCGCCTTTCGAAAGAACCAGCATCGAGAAAGCCGTCACGAACTTTGTCATCTTTAAATTTGGCCACTTGTCCCAACAGGAGTGGCAAGTGATGCACGACTTGGCCAAAATGTTCCTCCACTGTCTCAACCACTGGAATTTCGAAACACCAACCACCTTAAGGAACACAATCCCATCGGATGAGGCGCCTGCCTACAAAATAAATTACACCCGCTGGTTGGTTTTCTGCCAAGTTCCCGCGTTTTGCGACTCTCTCCCCCATTATGACACAACTAGAGTTTTCGGACGGACTCTGCTTCGCGCTGTCTTCAAGTCAGTCTGCAGACAGCTGATGGACAAATGTCACAGCGAGAGGGACCGAATGTCCCCGGAAAAGCGGGTTTTCGTCTTCACACACTTTCCCAGGTTCTTGTCGCACCTGGAGGAGGAACTTTACTCGGACAACTCGCCGATCTGGAGTCCGGATTTTAATCAGGCGCCCCCTTCGCACCTGCAAAATATAGAGGACGGGGAGCAGTCGCGAGGAGAGTTTGAGAGACTGTACACCTCGGGGGAAAGTGGCAGTTTGAAAAGACCCTTGGACAAAAGAGGGGAAGTTCGATTGGACGCGAAGAAGAAGAGGAACGAGGAACCGTTCGAGGATCTCTCCAGCGATATTATCGCGGAGATTGTCGCCAGAATCGATGATCCGAATTATATGTGTGGTCCGGATGCTGTCTTTTCGACAAACGTTCCCAGGGACGAGACGGCGAAGATGGAGGAGAGTAGAAAGGTGATTGAGTTCCATGTGGTTGGAAATAGTTTGACCCAACCGGTTTCGAAGCAAACGATGCTTTGGTTGATCGGTTTGCACAACGTCTTCTGCCAACAGCTTCCGAAAATGCCGAAGGAGTACATCTCACAGTTTGTCTTTGACCCGAAGCACAAGACTCTAGCTTTGATTAAAAGTGGCCGACCGATTGGGGGAATTTGCTTCAGGATGTTTCCCTCTCAGGGATTTACGGAAATTGTTTTCTGTGCGGTGACGAGTCAGGAACAGGTGAAGGGATACGGGACGCATTTGATGAACATGCTGAAGGATTATCATATTAGGAATAATATCCTGCACTTTTTGACCTTTGCGGATAAATATGCGATTGGGTATTTTAAGAAGCAGGGATTCAGCAAGAATATTAAACTGCCAAGGTTGGTTTATCAGGGGTATATTAAGGATTATGAGGATGCGACGCTGATGCACTGTGAACTGAATCCGAAGATTGTTTACACGGAGTTCTCGGCGGTGATTAGGAAGCAGAAGGATATTATAAAGAAACTGATTCAGCAAAGACATCAGGAGATCCAGAAAGTTCATCCGGGTTTGACGTGCTTCAAGGAAGGAGTTCGAGGAATTCCGGTGGAGGCGATTCCTGGTAATTTTCCATTTGGATTTTTTTTCTGATAAGAAATGGGATTTTTAAAGTTTGTAGATTTTTTTACACTCATTGCTTGAAATAAGGCCGGGATCTTGGGTAGACGGCCTTAAATTCAATGCTATTAAAATCCAGTTTGAACCGGATTTAAAGCGGCGAACGAGCACTCTTATGTCAACACTCAGGACCGCGTATATAGTCTCTGAACTTACAAAAGTAAATAAACAGAGTCGCGACGTAAACAACTTCTGGCGGCCCTGGCTGCCCGAGCTATGGCGCCGTCGCGGGACGCTCAGGGACGGGGGACAGAATCAGTCGAGCGTTAACGACCATGAAGCCGGCCTTAGTTACAGCGGCCCGAAATCCAGCGATGAGTGTATCTGTTAAAAAGTGGGATTTTTAAGTTTGTAGAATTTTTTATTTGTTAAGAAGTGGGATTTTTTAAGTTTGTAGAATTTTTTATCTGTTAAGAAGTGGGATTTTTTAAGTTTGTAGAATTTTTTATCTGTTAAGAAGTGGGATTTTTTAAGTTTGTAGAATT
>JBAGKK010396164.1:0-18324 GCA_037177015.1 Euceroptres primus
CATGAAGCATGCTTTGTATAATGTAAAATATTCTTGACGGGCTGTTGCACCTGTTTTATATTTTTGCAACGACCCGCTCCAACTACTATTATATGTTTCATGAGGTATCTGGTCCTAAACCACAGTGTGATATGGGTTACCTCTGTTACGTTATCGCTCCGATAACGATTTTAGTAAATTATGCGACGATTATGGTATAGATAAGAGAATTTGGGATATAGTAATAATTTGTAGAGGCTGCTTTGTTTGTGTAGTCACTTGATTGATTTTTTCAATTTCAATTTTTATTTTTAATTTAAGGACATAATGAATAAATGTTGAATATATTTTAAAACTTGTACACGAAGTACCTGAAGTTTACAACGTTTCTGGAGCAACGAAAAATTAAAATTACGAGACATTTGGTGCTGACCTGTTTGCATACAATTTGTTCATTACAGAAATTGGTTGTAAGAACTGTAATTTCTTTTTATCTTTGTACAAACAAAATTTTTTCAACATAAGATGATCTTATTTTTTAATAAAAGTAATATAAAAGAGTTTCAACTCTTTAACACTCATTAATACCGAATTTCCGATGATAATTTGTCTCGAGGTATAAAAGTCTCAAGGTATAAAAAAGTTTCGTTGCTCCAGAACTGTTGCGAATTGCAATTACCATATATACGAAACAAAATTTATTCAATTTTGCTAATTTTCCTGATTATAACGTGGACTGAGATCCTAAATTTAAAAATCAGTTATGCGCAGTTGGTTAGTTTTGGTCATGGGAATAAGGCAAACAAAATGTAGCTTTACTGTTTGAATAGATTAACATCTAATCAAACAGAATTATTATAGCATTCATGAATTCCTTTTTGTATTTGTAACATCAAGTACTATTCAGTTCATAGAAGCAAAAACTTTACCTAACACCCAATTGTAAACATTCACAGATTCACTTTTTTAAATTTAATATTAATTGGATTATTACTTTTAATGAAAATACAACATAGACACTTAAAATACAACATAGACACTTTATTTCAAGATCTAATATTTTTACGAGTGATAGAAATGGAGGCAATAAATCGACTTACGAAATCGTAAAACATAGCAACTGCAAACTCCATTCTGGCGAGATCTGAAAGCGATCCCTTAGTGATTACGTTCTGAAGGACTGTAAATAAAGGAATAGAGCGTTCTATGGAATGCTATTACATACATGGCTTTTCTGCAGCAAATATGTATTCGCGTCTCTCACAGGATGACATACAGGCACAAATAAATTGAATGTTGGAGATTTAGCGGTCAGTTACTGGAAACCATTGTGTGTGTGTGTGTGTGTGTGTGATTCAAAATACATTACACATATGGCATACCTGAGAGTAGTCCCGATCTTGTGATCATTAAAGGCAAACCTTTACATGGTACCGTGCAAAGCATTAAATCCATTATTTGTATTAGCTTCATCAGAGTTGCCTATTACTACAAGGAAATTTATGACCGCTATTGTCTTCCATTCTAGAGAGTAACAATATTCTGCTGTTAGATTTCGCATACTTAGAAACGCAGGTGTGAATAACACGAAGAGTTTAAGATTTCAAGTTATTCACATAAAATTAACCGAGTAGCTCATAAAGTTTGAGAGAAATACTATTTTATCTCAAAGGACATTTGAAATGCTACATAAATTGAAATTGAAATTGAAATTGAAATTACATAAATTGAAAATTATTGCTTTAAGAATAAATTCATTTCAATTCACTCACTGTGAAGAAAAAGATTTCTTATCGAAGAAAATTGATATGATCCAAATCACTTGGAATTTTATTCCTTGTTCTTTTTATTTGATCGTAAGACCAGAAAAATTTGAACGTTACATGTTCTATTAATGGATAAACGATCGTTATTGATAAAATAATGTTTAATTAAACTAAATAGTTTTTATATTCAAAGATACAAAATAACCTGGGGTATCAAAACATTGCAAGTTGACAACTATATTGAAAAGCAAATGAAAAAAAGCAAAAACAATATGTCCTTTATGTAAAAACTTCTTTTGGTTCGAAGAAATGGATTCAAATAAAGACATTTATTTGGCTACAGCAATTTTTTTCAATTCATGGAAGTGTCTATAACAAGGGTTTATTTCATTATTAGATATTAATTTAGAATCTGGGATATTTAATCAACTCTAAATCCTTATTTATTGTTAAAAAATCTTATAAGTCATAAAAGCGTAGAGAATTTGGGAACATTTAATTATATAATCTCTACACTAGTGTCTTACAGTTCCGCAATCTCCGGAAGAAAGCTCTGCAGAGGACATTGAAGCCTTCCGTTATTACTTATAGGGGAGGAGAGGCTCATTGCGGTCACTGAGGACTTTGTTCTTTGTCTAGAGGACAAAAACATTTTCTTCGGGACACACATAAAAGGATCCTTCTTCTCTCTTTTGTAAAATACCACAGCCGACGGCTAATGCATTAATATCTTACCGATAAAGAATTTTTTCGCTCAGACATAACATTTTTCAGACAGCCAGCAATTGTCTCTCTATTGTCTTTTCAACATTTTTTGCTCTGTTGCGATAGATGAAACAAAATTAAACTTGTGAATTGAATCAAAAATAATATAAATTTATGTTTTGAATGAATAAATAACCAGATGAATAAATTAACAATAAGATACATAGCTGGCCTAATAAATTTTTCTTCAATTAATTATTAAATAATATAAAAGTATTTTATTTAAAAAATTAATATTATTTAAAATACAATATTTGTATATAAAATATCGTATACAAACTTTGACAATTAACATAAGGATTTTCTTCTCTGTTACAGGTGAGTCCAGTTTAGCCGCATTTCCACTTCAATTTTCGTGAGTGTAAATTCTATTGAATAATATTAAAGTGCTGAATATAATCTCGTGACATCTCTTTTGAATAATATTAAAGTGCTGAATAAAATCTCGTGACAAAAAATATAGATTAAAAAGCATCTTATGTATTTTATCAAAGCTACACTAAAAAAAGTCGGTATGAATCAAGAAAATATTGTCTGAAATACGGACAAGTCAATATTTCAAACAATATTTTCTTCATTTAATCCTAATCCTATTTTTTTTTTTGGAGTGCAATATTTCATGTCAAAGAATTAAGATTATTTTTCAATGAAAGTTAATTGATCACGGACCTCTGTTTGAGTGGATTCAGCATAACCACGGCTAAAACGCTTTAACACACAAATATGTATGGGTTAAACCACTCTTAAGCAAATTCTGGTAATGTCGGATAAGCCTCATCGATTTGGAGAGAAATGCAAATTTGACATGATTCAGTGAAGTGAACCCAGTGTTCCTAAACGTATTATACGTATTGGTCGTTCTATTTGACTATTCACATTCAGAATTACATCATAGTTCGATGCATTTCATGTGCTTGTTATCAGTTCGGGTGTAAGTAACAATTGTGGCCCATTGACAGAGGCAATCGATAAACTTGTCTCAATAAGTGACAAATCAACATGTCATCAAAATATGGTAATTTCAAACCAACCACTGATTTAGGAATGAAATATTAATATTTTTAAATGATAAATAAGTGACAAATCAACATGTCATCAAAATATGCTAATTTCAAACCAACCACTGATTTAGAAATGAAATATTATCATTTTAAAAATAATATTAAATATTAATTAATATTAAATATTAATTAAAATTAAATATTAATTCAGATTTTTAAAAAATTTAATTAAATTTAATGAAAAGCTTCTATAAAATCTCAATTTTAATTAAAGTGACTCGAGCTAAATTAAAAGAAAAATGTTGAAGTAATATTACTACACCAAATAATAGTAATCCTAAATTTCAGGAAAAAAAAAATAAAATAAACAGATTCCTCAAATTTCGACTAAGTCGTGATTTTTTTTTTTTTTTGAAAGAAGGCCTCGTTACTTTTGAAGGGAGATTTTTATAACATTTTTCTCCCTCTCAGAAGGGTGGAGATATAAGAGGGAAGTTTTATATTAAAGCAGTAAAGTGACGCAGCCTCGGGACCAGTTCTATAATAATATATTTCGCCTCTGTAAGCCCAAGATAGCCTGCAGGTAACAGGTGTCAAACGTATTCTCCGCTTTCTGTTACATCGGTAGTGAAACTATTCACCAGCATCAGAGCTGCGAGAAAAATTTATCTCCCTTGTGTAGCAAGACAGTGTCAGACCACTAAAAACCTGCAATCGTTCTTCCACTTTCGAAGTTGGAAAAGTCATTCCTTTTATTGAACAGCAAATACTTTGCCATTGTGCCTTTAATTTTTTTCTCCCTTTTCATAACTCTCACTCCCCAATTCTCTCTCCTTCTATATTTTTCATCCTTTATTCATTGTGTGACTTATGTATGACATATTTTACTTTTATATAATTTTTACTTCATTTTATATGACTATAAATTAAATTGACCAAACTTATGATAGATCATTTTTATCCTTAATGAATTTTTTTACACATAAATTCAAATTAATGAATTTAAGTTAATTTAAAAGTGGTTAATCCACACTAAATCCTAAAGTATCAATTTTAGATTCGTACACGAATCAATCCACTGCAGCGCTTTGATCCGTTGCTGGATCATTTGAAAACAGTTGAAATCTACGTTATAAAAATGTAAATGTAGTTGTAATTTTCAATGTAATAGTCATATAAATTTCAACTGTTTTTCAATTGATCCAGTATCGGATCAAAGTGCTGCAGTGCAAATGATCCTTTTGGATTTAGTGTGGTTCATATACTGAAAAAATTGTTGACTCTGTTTTAACTATGTCCTAACTTTATGTAAGATTAATTAAAATATATGTATAAATCTGTATGTACTTTGAAATAATTACGATCTGTAATTAATCTCTGTTTAATTGCTTTTAAAAGAAATACTGATTGAAGTTTTATTTTTGATGCTTCAGAGTAAGGCAGATATTTTAATTTTTTATTTATCTAATAAATTCGTGCCTCGTTCTCATAATCCACAATTACACAAGTGTTTCATTGACTCAGTCAAGTGAATGACTCACGCTTCGAAAGCACGAGTCATTAATTAAACGCGATATTCCGCATCTAAAATAATTTTTTTTTCTCTGTTAATGGTACAACGAACGCAGGAAATATGCATTGGAATGAATCCTACAGCAGGTGTGTAAAATCAATCCGGCGAGGATGAATTTTCGTTGAATGAGTCAGCTCTCAGGTATTGAACGTATTTCCTCTCCTTTCAGAATTTTTATTCCATTTCTGTGGAACCAAAAAGATCAATGAAACGTGGATAAATTCTTTTTAACTGCATTTATTGATCTCTGTTAGCATTTATAATCAATAATGCATTATTTACGATATTACGTACCTATCTGAAGTTTTGAGCATTCAAATGACTATATTTTATTATTTATTTTTATAACAGAAAACGTATATACTTTTTAAAGACAAATAATAATTTTAAAAACAAATATTTTAACATACAAATAAAGAACTGTTGCAAAATATTTTTATTGAGGATTTTGCGACTCACGGAGAAAAAAAATCTGTAAAATTAACAGAAGTCATCTGTTGAGATAAAGACAGCAAATTTTTTCTGTTATATTATCTACAGAAATTTATATTAAACATACAGATTAGGGTGGTTCAAAAAAAGGCTTTTTTTAAAAAAAGTTAAAAAGGTTATCGATTTTTTCAAAATTTAAGACAAATAATGAAGTTTTCCCCTTAGGAGAACTTCACCGGATACTTTTGAGTGCTGCCTAAAAAATTTGTTAGTTTAAAACATGAAAAAAATCGAAAACTGGTCTTCTTTAAAGCATTTTTTTTTAATTCGTAGCCAGAAGTAAATGCAAAACTATTAGCACTATCATTCATTTATTTCTGTTGAATTAACAGAAATGTCTGCTGGTTAAGAATTCTAATTTTCCTTTAAAAATGTCAACCTAACAGACATTTCTGTTAATATTACAGAAATATCTGCTAAATTTACTAAACGTCTGCAAGTTTAATAGAAATTTCTGTAAATATAGCAGAAAAAATCTGCTGTCCCTATTTCAACAAATGACATTTGTTAATTCAACAGATTTCTTTCCCCCTGCTGGGATATGAAAAGAGAACAAGGTCCTAAAGGTATTTTCATTGGCAAATGCATTCAGGGTCAAAGCATAGCGAATCAGATTTTTTTATTACCTTTTTTTAAAAAATCTTGCGTACGTCATTTCGCAGTTTAATTAAAATAGCTACCACAATATTACGTATCCTTGCGGCTTTAATAGTCTTTCATTCAGGAAGAAATAAACTGAACCGAGACGAACAAAGTGTTAAGTCACGATGATAATGAAAATATTGTGAAAGCATTTCTTAGATGTGTATGCTTATTCACAAAAATCGTATATGCTTTGGAGGCTCTGGACTCTCGTTAACCGCAACTTTCAAATATGAAAGCTTTAGCAAGCAGCTGAACAGGGAATCTAGTGGTTTCCAGAGTTCTTGCAATTTCAGCTTTAATTTTTCTCACTCATTTATGCGACACCTGAAAATCCAGATCTGTCCCGAGCAAAATCAATTAAAAAGTCCTCAGCATTTTCAGACTGGCAGAGCAATTTCGTTCGGTTTCTGGGTGAAGGGAGAAGCGTTAAGTAGAGTTGAATTTTTACTAAATGGAAAATTATAGGAATTTTTGTCTAATTGTTAAAGGTGAAACTTCGGTGAATTTAAAGGATATTAATTAACAATGAAAGCAATATACTTTCAAGTTGGGGATATTAAAAAGTTAACATTCACCGTTTCTCGAAAACTGAGTACTTCCCGTGTAGAAATTTCGAGAGGGTTCTAGTGGGGCTCCGACAAGTTTCTTAATAAATTATTCACTTTCAAATTATTTAAAAACAGCTTTACCGCTATGAATTATGTACTTTAAGTAATTATTTCTTATAAAAGTAAATATATAAATATGACGTAGCATTTGGGATAATATTTCTACCGAGGTAGACAGATGGCGCAAAATCCCTTTCGACTGGCCGTTTTATACACAAGATTATGACCATTTTATCCGAGTCGCTATTTTATTATATGTATTTTATTTTAAATTAATTGAGTTACAGTTATAAATTATTACAAAGCTTAAACGAAAGTTTAGAGAACGAACTATAATATACCAATAGCAATGGCAATATTAATGGTAAAGCATTCAATAATGTATAATTCAATTTTGAAGTAACATTTTATCATAAAGTAGGTGAAATATATAATCAAATTTTATTATGTCAATTTACATATTTATTGTTTAAAATCATTTGTTATCGGTGTGTATTTAATTTCAAAATATTTTCGTATAAAAAACTGGCATTTATTTATTTTAACCAGTTAATTATTAAAGATTGACCGTTTTAGTGGAGTGACCGTTTTAGACACAATTCCTCTAAGCTAGAGCTAAAAAATATCACTATAAAAAACATTTTAAAAATCATCGAATTTTTAAGAATCTTGGTACCTTGTGATTTTTCGGGTTGCTGATTGCAAATTCAAAGTCAAATTTCTAAAATTCAAAATGGCGGATACAATGTGACGATAAAAAATTGTACAAATAGTCTGATTTCTTGATATATGAAAATAAGGGGTGTTTTGTGTCGCTGATTACAAATCCAAAAGTAAAATTTTTAAAATTCAAAATGGCGGATCCAGTATGACATAAAAAATAGTCGGATTTTTATGAAACTTTGAACTTTCGAGTTTTTCTGGTTGTTGATTCCAAAGAATCCAAAGTGAAACTTTCTAAATTCAAAATAGTCATAAAAAATTGTACAAAATATTCCGAGTTTTATGATAAGTGTTAAATTTAAATATTTGGACAATTGGAAATCGTTGATGCATGTAATGTTGAAAAAATTAAAAATAAATTAATTTTTATCCTCCTCCCGCATCGCTGTATTGCCGGTAAATTCTGCAACACAAAATTATTTTTTCCCTTGGCCCTGAGTATATATTGCGCAAAAGGGGATTCTTTTGTCGGGGTCTCATCAGATACAGATATATTTGTCATACCCAAGTGAGCCAAGGCATTGCTCACTAGAGCCTGATAAGGCCCCTGTCATTTTTTTTCTACACTGGTAATTCCCCACTAGAGCCTAATAGTGCCTCTGCTATTTTTTGCTAGACTAAAGATTTTAATGAGGCCCACATCAAAATCGAATGTTAAATAGGGAAAGATGGGGAAATTTCTACACGAGTTATCAATTATTTTGACTTCGAGTAAAACCTTTTGCTCAGGTCCCAAAATAATATTTTACAGTACAATAGAGTTATTGATTTTTGGATGTTTTTGTGTTTAAACTGACTTTCTGTTCACAAATTTTTCTCTTTTATTTTACATTCTCATTTTTATATGCATACAGCAGCGGAGTTCCGTATACATTTTGACTCATATTCTCTAGAGGAAGAATTCACCGCATGTTCTATCGTAAAATTTTCTCTGGCAATTTTCTCCCCACACTCTCGAAGGCTGAACCAATAATTATCCTCTTTTTCCTGAACGAACACGTTTGTGTGTAGACCGATCGACCCTGCCAAGCGAACTTTTCAGGCCGCATTGCGGATGTAACTATTCAACAACAATATTCTATTCCTGTATTCCTATATTTTCGATTTCGTAACTCTATTTTATCCCCTAGCACCCAGCATTGTAATCATACTTATCTATCCTTGGTCGTACGAGCCAGTTACGCTTCGCTTAGTACTTCACATCGCATCGGATTTCAGTTCCTTGCACGAGAAGACACGTGCGCGACCTATCGACTTTATCGGCGTCTTTGACCCCGCGAAACGCTCCGATTCTCTCCTCTATCGGAATGCAATTCGAGGGTTCGACCTCTACCGATAGACTAAAAGGCCCTGAAAAAAATGACACTATAACCTATTCAAATGAACTTTATAACCCCTGACCCACTACTTTGCACACTCGAAATGCCATTTGCGACGCTCAAAACTTTTTTACAGCTCTAGGAAATGGCCACTTTTAAAATTTATTAACCCTATAGTGGCATACTGTTACTGCAGTTGCCGATGCCAGGATAAGCCAAGTAGGTTACAGTGCCAGGACCCGAGAGGGTAACCAAGTCCTGAAAAGCAGTGGATAAGAAAAAGTAGTAGAAGACGAGATTGAAATTTAAAATAATAATAAAAGGGGAGAGGAAATGGAGAATGTAAGGTCACAAAGTTTTATGAATTTGAGCTTCAAGCGTCCAAATTGTTTATCACGGAAAAATGTAAATGGCAGAAAGTGCTATTTAAAATCGACAAATATGTCTTAGAATTATTCAAAACTAGCGCGTTGTATTATTTTACATTAGCACTTTTACCATTTAAATTGTACAATAGGGTGGGTCAATCAAAAAATTTAGAAATCAAAAACAGCTTAGTGCTGAAAACCTTTATTTTGAGTCCCTTTTATAACCTGTGAAAAATTTGGAATAGATCGATTAACATCCTGACGTTCCCCGGGGCTGACATAAGTTTTAAAAAACCGTTATTCTCAGAGTTTTTGAAAAAACGCTAATATTAATTTTTTTACGATCTACATAATATGCCCAATTTTCCAAAATCGGGTGAGATTTTAATATGAGTTTTTCTAGGAGAAAATTTCATTTTTATAAACCTCAAAAAACTAAACTAAATGAAAGTTTTGCAAATTAACGACTACAATGTTCGACTTAATCACGAAATGTATTTTTAAATTAACAAGATACTTTCAAGAAAAAAACTTAGTTAAGCTAAATCAACGATTGGACCTGTTTAACTAATAAAATTAAGTTCGATTACCAAAAGTTTTTGGAAGAATTGACTAAATGCATTTAAGTAAACGATTGGATTGAATGGAACAACTTTTTTTCTGTGAGGATGCCTTCTGACGAAATATCCTACCATTGACCATGCTTTTTTTGTGAAGCCTAATTATTATAAATAGAAAAATCTTCAATGAAGATAAACTGTATTTTTTTAGGATCAATGGGAAGAAGTTTACTGTAAATTTTTATTGATTAACCTACTTCTATTTTATGTATACAGATTCTTCCACGCTTTTAGTTTCCCTTAAAGTCGTAAAGCATTTTTATTTTCAACCATAAAAATAAAATGAAGCCAAAAATTTTATTGGAATTGCAATGAAGGATACGATTTCGTTAATATATAATCAATTAGTACGAGGTCTATGATGATTATAAAAACTAATATCTATCTGGTCCTAGTGTTATTATAGAGGCGAGCATTTGCGCAGCCCATAATGAAATTTAGGCGATTCAATCGCGCATAATTATATCCTAATTGAATTTGCACGTAGTAATGGAGAGATATCCTCTAATGAGTGTGCCGTGAGCCTGTAAGTTAACGTATTTATCCGCCATTATTCGAGACTCTCGATCGCACTGCCTTCTTTTTTTCTGCAATAAAAATCTATGGAGGTTGAGCCCCTCGGACCATTATTATAATATTAGCACCAAGGATAGGAGTTAATAATTTTATGTGCTCCAGGCATTTTCCGTTAGTTTCATATCAAGTTTATCTTCTTCGGTTTTTTGTTTATTTTGATAGTTGTATATTGGTGGAAGATTTTATTGATCATAAAAGGCTGTAAGTGCTATTTGCCCATGGTCTTGGGTTTATTAATGTTGGCATTGAAAAGTACGGACTGAAAAAACTTTAAATGCTTTTAGACCTTTATATCATTTATATTTTTAACTCTAATTTGGTACATTCAGAATGTACAATTGTTTCTAAAAATATACAATTTCGCAAAATGGGTTAAAATCAGTTTCTTTGAATGGTCAAACAAATTTAAAATTAAAATTTCCAATTAAGGTAAATGCCCCAGTAATCGTACCGGTCCCAGTAATTGTACAATTGTCACATAACCTAAAGAAATTTACGATCTTCTAAGAAGCATTTAGTAACAAAATAATTAGCTTTAGCATTATTTATTATCAAAACCAATATCAATCAAGTATAAATGCTTAAAAAATAAGATTGCTGGCGAAACAATTACTGGGACTAAGTTCACGATTACTGGGACATTTACCTTATATTTTTTTTCAATTTTAAATAGACTTTTTTATGAGTGATTAAGTAAATTTTAACTAGACGATATATCTGAACTAATATTATAGGACAAATTATTTTTGAAGACAAACTTGGTTCTGGAGAATTCATAAAGGCGCTGTATTTTAATAATTCACTATAAATTCTTTTGTATACGAATGTGTCATACAAAATGAAAGTTTCAGGTTTGAATAGCCAACTCCCGGGGGTAGAAAGGGATGAGAAAAGGAGAAAAAGTCTTCCTTATCTAGCATTCTGATACACGTTTTCCTAGGGTCCTAAGCGATGGTATCAACTCGATATCCTGTAGGCAAACTTCTCAGTATTCTGGTCAGCTCAATATCGGTCTCCAGATTTGGTACATAATGTTCAAGGTCTTTTCTCGTATGTTCGACCCAGAAACAAAATAAAAACTAGCCTCATAGAGGATTCCCTTCAGCAGTATTACTAAATTCAAAAGAACCAGCTGCTTCTTATTGAGAATCCTCAAAAATGAAACCACAATAAATGCACTTGGTACATTTATTAAGAAAAATTTAAACTTTTAAATTATGTACAAGAACCATTTAAATTTCTTATATTAATTACGAGAAAGTATGCACATGGCAGGGATTGTATTTTCGAAAGCTGGTCCAAATTTGATTTTTGACTAAAATTAATTGAGAATCTAATTAATTTCATTCCACCCCCTAAAGGTAAAATTTCGCTCGTCGTACTTATTAGCCATTAGCACAATGTTACAATTACTGAATGCAACAGAAGCAGGGGCAGCGATAAAAATTTACAGGCATGTGGAATGCCACCCTCGAGTTATGGAAGGTCATACAGGGGTTAATGACGATACGAGCAATTTACTCTCGACTCAAGACCAGAGTGTAAGGAACCAACCCATAGCAGAGAAAACATTATGGTGCTGACATTAACTCGGATTCATCCAATGCATTTTTGCTTTTTTCCTTCGAGGCATAACTTTTGAGGAGATTCAATCTCTTAGGCTTACTCGTATTTTGGAAATTATCTTTGATCTCCGCATACATTCACAAAAACACAAACTTATTTATTTGCACATCAGTTCATAGATTAAAGTCTCGCTTTCAAAGAAAATCTTTAAACAAAATATCTAAATTCGAATTTCTTAAACTTAATGCTGGAAAAATTCGTAAATTTGTAACTAATTCAAAAGTAAAAAATTTCATCAGATTTAATAATTTATAACTTTCCAAATATCGTAAGGCTTCGTCCATAAATGACGTCACACTTTTTTATTCTTTTTTCACCCCTACCGTCCCGTGTGTCTTCAAAAAATATTTTATTCATTTAAAAATTTAATTTTGATTCAATAAGAAAAATAATTTAATGAAAAGAATTCTGAATCCGTGGATGCGCTTATCATTGCACATTTTATAAAATTTCGCGTGGGTGATTTCAAATGCCCAAATTCTGAATTAGTATGTTTTTACATTCTCATTTCTTAAAAATGCATTTTAATGTAAAATTTGGCTGTGACGTCAGGAACTCTTGGGCCCCTACCATCCTCCCTGTCACACTTCATCGCATTTGGCCGAACCTCTACCCTCGGTCAAAGTGTGTGACGTCATTTATGGACGAAGCCTAGGACTAGAATTTTGGATTCCTCAAATTGAAAAAAATCAACAATTTTGATTAATTGAATTACAATATCGAGAAATATTTCGAATATACCATGGAAATAGAGGTCATGATAAGTTTTTTATTATGCATTCCTAACCGCTCGAATGTCTTGCTCCACGGAGAAAAATGAATCTGTAAAATTAACTGAAAAATTCTGTTGAAATAGGTACAGCAGATTTTTATGTAGTTGAAGTTTCGTTCGAAAAATGAACAAGTAAATTTTTTTTCAAATATTCTTCGGTTTGATAAAATAATTTGGCAACTCTAATAATAAATTAAAATAAAAAATCAAAATTTTAATTTTCAAAAAAAGGCTAGACCGATTTTTTCTTTATTGGAAGTTTTAGAACTTTCAATAACCTTAGTTGAGGTTCAATAACCTTTTGTTGAGTTAGAACTTTCAATAACCTTCAAAAACCCCTATTTATGCTACAAAAACCTCTACAGAAGACCCAGTTTTCGTTTGACACAAAAGTTTATAAGAACTTTTTTACTAGATATTTTATTTATAACAAAGTTTTATAACACAAAATTTTATAAGAACTTTTTTACTAGATATTTTATTTATAACAAAGTCCACATAATTAAAATTTTTATTAGAAAAAAATCTCAAAAAATCAAAATTTCAATTAAAAAAAAGGGCTCGATCGATTTTTTAAATTTATCACTTAAAATATTCGGGCAACATCAGAGAATTAAATCCTGCAAAAAACTGGCGTTGAGTAAGAAGTTTAGGTTGAAGTTGATTGAGGCTCACCGTTCTCGGTTATGATGGGAAAAAAATCAAGAATCATGTCTTCGTGCGCAGCGGTCCCATGGAAATATTCACAGAATCCTTTAAAAAACATACACCACATTCTCATATAAATACTAACAGTCCCAGATAATTAAGAAAGCTTCTATAAAAAGCTCATTCTAAAAATCACCTCGGTAATGATGAAAAAAAAATCAAGAATCATGTCTTCGTACGCAGAGGTCCCATGGAAATATTCACAGAATCCTTTAAAAAACGTACACCACATTCTCATATAAATAATAACAGTCTCAAATTTTTTTTCATCATTATCGATGATTATCGATGAGTATCGATAATTTTTAGAATGAGTTTTTTATGAAATTTCTAAGTTGCCTGGGACTATTATGTATGAAACGAATCTGTGAATATTTCCATGGGACCGCTGCGATCGACGACATGATTCTTTATTTTTTTTTTTTATCAATACCCAGATTTTTATGACGAGCTTTTTATAGAAGCTTTACTAGTTGTCTAGGGCTGTTATTATTTATATGAGAATGTGGCCTATGTTTTTTAGAGGATTCTGTGAATATTTCCATGGGACCGCTGTGCACGACATTATTCTTGATTTTTTTTCCTCATTATTGAGATGATTTTTAGAATGAGCTTTTTATGGAAGCTTTCTTAGTTATCTGGTACTGTTCTTATTTATATGAGAATGTTGCCTATGTTTTTTAAAGGGTTCTGTGAATAGTTCCATGGGATCGCTTCGTACGAAGACATGATTCTTGATTTTTTCTTCATCATTACCGAGATGATTTTTAGAATGAGCTTTTTATGGAAGCTTTCTAAGTTGTCTGGAACTGTTATTATTTATTTAAGAATGTGGTGTATGTTTTTGAAAGGAAACGGTAAAAGTTTTCGTGACGGTGCGATCTAACCTATTGGATACATCAATAAATAAATTTATTTGTCTTAAGTTTATGAGTTTGGAAAGTGGAATTTGGTATATTTGTGCTCTATTAGAGTTGCTTAATCAAATTATTTTGTTAAACCGAAGAACATTTTAAAAAATGACTTGTTTGTTTTTCGGACGAAACTTCAACCACATAGATTTTTTCTGTTATATTTTTAGAAATTTCTGTTAAACTTACCGATGGTTTGTAAATTTAACAGATATATCTGTAGAATTCATAGTCTGTTGGGTTAACGAAATTCTAATTTTTCTCAAAAAATGTTAGTCTAATAGACATTTCTGTATACAGAAATATCTGTTAAAACTAATCATCTGTAAGTTTAACTGAAATTTCTGTAAATATAACAGAAAAAATCTGATGTCCCTATTTCAACAGATTTTTTTCTCCTTGTATATTTCGGTCTCCCTCGATCATGCCTTTATATTATATACCTTATTAATTTTGTAGCCGCATTATTCCCTCGTCACTTCTTTGCTATTTGCCCGCTTTTTGTCTCTATTTAAATTCAAAGAGCTCTTTAATATTTTACAAAGGCCAAAGATATTGAAGTTAGTAATTGAAAAACGACGCCAGTCATCCTACCTGCCTCTGACACTTTATTAACACAAGGTAAAAAAAGGCAGAAAATTCCTTTTGGAGACTCTTAATTACTCCAATCGGTATAGACATCATACTTTTATACAATATGATTTTTTATCAAGAGAAGACAAGGCTCGTGATTACATAAAACTCTTCAAAATCGGTATCCATAATGTGAGAAAATTGTTTTCCTTGACATCATCTCCTTGACATAAGTGGACATAAACGAGCATAAAAATCAGTTGATTCCGATATTGAAGAATCAGGGAATAATAATTATTTTTCGATCATAAAGCACTGTGTCAAGTTGTAAATTGTTGAAACATTTGCAGGTTCTCTTTGGAATACAATTGACAAATGATTGTCACATATGGACATTGAACCTGAATGTGGTATGCGTAAAAGTCGAAACACTCTCGTGACGGTTCGCATGTAAATACTTGACGTCTCCTTTTCAGTCCAACTGCAGAATCTGATATCTTGACAGTTGTGGTTCAAACATGGACTGAAGCTGTCGTACATCATGAAAAGTGTATGCGTCTACATTACAGTGATAAATGAAGTACTGCCCGAAGCGTCTGACTTTCCGAGAACATTTCTCCCCTTCGAGAAAGTTTACTGCTTCTTGCCCGAACCCCTTTCCTTAATGAAGACAAAAAGATTTTCACATTAAGGCAAGAATTTCTTTCGTAGGGTCAACGAAAGTTCAGCATCATACCACCTTTTTTATTTTAGTAATAGTTATATACTAAAACAAAAGGTTTTGTTGGTCTATACAAAAAAGGAAGAATAATGGTCTGAATCTTACAGGTAATATACCCTTGCAACTTTCCCTATTAGGAAAGTATTTCCCAAATCTTTAACAATTTTTTTTGTGCAAAAATTTGATTTCATGTAGAGAACATTCGATTAATCAGTTTCACTTGCACTGTATGCACTTTTTTGTGAACTTTATCAGTGGCGGTGACTAAGTGAATTACAATTAGACTCAGACCATTTTTTTCCGTCTCGCTATCGTAGAGTTTGACGAGGAAAAAACTAACGAACTGAAGAATGATTCAATCTGCGGGAATGAAAGCGCAAATCGAATCAATAGTAAAACTGTTGAAACAGAATTTTATCCTGATTCAATGATAAATAAAATATAACTATGAATGTATTTAATAATTTGACGAAGAAGAATTGGAATTCTTTTTTTTTGAAATTACTCCTTTATATTTTCGTACAGAATTAAAAATGAAAAATGATTTCATAATATTGGGGGAATAGGGAACGGGAACAAATTTCTGTCCAAGTGGAACGAGCACGCTATGAACAGGAAGAGTAACTTGCAAGACTTGATTCATTCCGTCGAGGAATTTGTGCGCTGCTATTGTTAGAAACCGCTTTCATTTTAGGGCAACTTCTAAGTTCATATTCCAATCATTCTCCTCGCTCCTTTCCTATCGCGAAGAAACTTGGTTGCCTCATCAATCGCTGATGAATCTCCTTTGCAGTCACGAACTTCACAGTTTGACCCCCTTGGTCTATCTATTCGTCTATTCTCCTGTCAATCGACCTGATCTTCGTTTCCAAACGAGCGACGATGACTTGAAAGAAAGTCTCTGATCCCTTACCTACACTTCCTGCAAAACTGTTCTACTTATTCCTAATAGTATTTATACCAAACAAATATATAATAATATTATTAATATATTTTTGGTGTTTTTTAAATTTGAAAATTAGCTCTTAAGGATGTTCACCTCTTATCGAATTTGAATAATCTTTGAAATAGTTTGTAAAATCGAGGAAAATAATCATTGTTTAATACAGCAAATTTTGAAAGAGAAATCTAATTACAATAAATAAATAACAAAACTTATGCGGCTTTTTTTTTTTTTGACCGAAAAGCCGCATAAGTTTTGTTATTTAATCTACACTATCGGTCGCCTAAGGTTTTTTATACTTATCTAATTACAATAGTTGTATCTGTAATTATTTATTTAACATTAGTTATTTGAGATTTTATATTTTTGTTTTCGCTTTAGAAAAACATCGTAATAATTTTTATTCAATCTTTATTATTGATAGCTTACATGTACTTTGTTCTTTAAAATATTTTTTGACACAGTGTGCGCAAAATGCGTTTTTACACACCCATATTAGGGCGTAATACGGCTTATGATACACCCACTAATATGGGTATGTTAAAAACGTATTTTACGCACACTGTATCAAAAAATATCGTATACAACTCGTGCGTGCGGTTTTACGCACCTGTTGCATAATATACTAATCTACTCTGTTTGGTTGGTCCTTCTATAAAAAATTGATAGCCCAAGAAACTCTCAATTTGGATATTTCATTGTTGTCACTTTTCCACAATGCTGATTGGATTTTTTAAAGAAACTTAGACCAAGTTCAAGTCAAAAATGAGGATGTGAGATACTTTCAAAATTCGAAGTCTGCGAAACAGCATTCCGTGAAAATTGCAGTTGAAGATTTCATTGAAAAAAATTAAATTCCAGTTGAAAGTGAAAAAGATGTTGTTTCAAAAAGCTCAGTAACAATGTAGAAATTAATATAAGGCAGTGGTTATATATTGTAACTTTTAAAATAATGATCAAATATCAGTTTTCGTTATAGGTAATCGACAAAGTGGTCTGTTTTGAAACATCGCTTATTTTGTGAAGTTCTAGTTTGAAGTTATAGGGTAAAGTTCGGAATCGTATTCTTAATGAAATTACGAACAAATAAAACCAAAAAAACAATCTTGAAGGTTAAATAATAAAAAAGTTATCGCACATAACTCTGAACAAAAATTTTAATCTAACCTGCAACTTTCATAAAATACATTTCTCCAACTTTTCGATCATTTTATACAAGAAAGTCCACTTCAATGAATTAGTTTCTAAAAATAATCAGGGTGTCTAGCGGACCGGAAAATCGGGAAAAACCCGGAAATTTTGTTTCACCGGGAGAAAATCGGGAAAACCCCGGGAATTTTATTTCAGATCGGGAATTTGTTAATTTAATGGTAAAATCTACTTATTTTCACTTTATGTATACGGCTATTTGAAAAGGGGAAGAAAATAAATTTCGAAAATAAAAATGAACATTAACTTTTATCTTTGCAAAAATGTTTAAAAAAGTTTTTAATTTAATGTTTAAAATCGAGAAAAAATGTTAATGTATTTATTTCGTGAGAAATTATAAATTATCTTAGATAATATATACGTTTATATCCATATTCTTCAGTTTCGACCTTCTGACAATTTTATATGTATTTTTTTCGTGTGAAA
>JBAGKK010396269.1:0-18320 GCA_037177015.1 Euceroptres primus
CAGAATTCTGATTGTTTTAATCAGAATTTCTGGTTAGTTTAACCAGAATTCTGGTTACTCTAACCAGAAAAAATAGTTAAGGCATACTTAACCAGAATTCTGGTTAATTTAACCAGACATTTTTTTGAGTCTGCGAAAAACCATTTTCAACTACCAAAAAAACTGACCTCCACCTTTTATTTACTCAGGATTGAAAATTCTTCTAACAAAGTCTACAAAGTTTTCTGTTTTGCTTAAAAAGATTAGCCAGAAAAAAACTTCATTTCATTTTTTATGTACTGAAAAAGAATTTATAGCATAATTTTATTCAGAAATATTTTTTTAAGTAGTATTTTATTAAATGTTAAAAATTCTAACATAATACAGAAAAATATCTATATGAAATTTATTAACAAATTTAAAAAATCCTTGAAATCGAAGAAAAATGCTTTGAAAATTCAAAATATTCTGAATTAGTTTCATGCCTCTTGAATATCTCAAAAATGTGATTTAATTCAAATCAAATGTTTTGAAAATACTATTTTTTACTATTACAAATGCAGCTATATTGTAAATCTAATTTGTTTAACTATACTACGTTTTTTATAATTTATTCTAACTATCAATTTGTATGTAGTTACATTAATTTATATTGAATCCAGAAATTGATCATCTTTTCAGTTTTGTTTACAAAAAATACTAAATCAATTCATCAATCGACTGAAAAAATGATGTTTAATTCAAATAACAAAATTTGTTTGAATAAATCAACCAAATCTTTTTCTCAGTGTTTTTACAAATTTTTAATATTTGCAGGCACTTCAACCCATAATAAAAATTACCATAATAGATTAACTTCATCAAATTCGAAAAAAAGAGAAATTGCAAATCCTTCTAGTACACTAAATTTTTTAAAAAATAATTCAAGTTAATTTTGCCTAATTTAAAGATTTTATTTTCCGCAAAAGATATATTTTTGATTTCATACGTACTTAAATGTAGATTCCTGGTTATAAACTTCAATTTCCAATTCATAAATGCATAAAATACATAAAATTTGATACCATAAATTTAAATATCAACACAAAAAAAATTTCTACGAATTTTAATGAGACTGAATCTACAACTTTCACATCATTACTCAAGTTACCTTATCAATAATTCGTGGCTCTAGAACCAAAGGGCTCTATCTTACTTTTTTGTCAAAATTGAGATTTTAATATCAATAAATAATCTGAGTTATTCTGCACAAGTGAAAGTAATAAAAGTTTCGGTATAGTTTCTTAAACATTAAAAATTTGTAATTAAAAGTGTTTTTAACCTTATTTAACCTACTTTTTATAAAAAACAATTGAAGTCTACCTTATTTAAGAATAACAGTAGAGCCTAAAAGTTCCATCTCTTCATGATTTGTCATAATTTTGAGCTGAAAAGTTCCATCTTGAAAATCCATAATTTCTTATGGATTATAAAACATTCGGAAAGTTTTTAGGCTTAAATCTTTCATAAATGCTCTAATTATTCTATTCGGAAACAGATTTAAAAAGTTGTTTTTCGGAGATCGGTTGATTTTTTTATGAACAAGCTATGCAATTTTCAAATCCCTCTCCTGTAAAGTTTTGAAAAACCAAGATGGAACCGTTTGGTTCTAGGGCCACGAATTCGAAAACAAAATCTCTCATGAAATATTTTACAGCCATGGGAGATGAAAATGACGAAAAATAAATTAACGAAAACCCTCTGGGTTGTTTTTTGTGGTGATAGAGAATAATAAATATAGATCTCGTGATGATTTATCATGGAATAAGAGTATTTTTAATGTTTTCAACAACAACAGGTACATTAACCAGTTTACCTGCAGCAAGTACTTTATGATTATTTTTCAAAGTGTTTTTCTTTAAATTATTTATCATTTTCGTTCTTATAGCTCGTGAGCTAAATCGACTTAAGACGAAAATCACCTTACCGTGATACCAATACTTTGCTTATTTATGTCTCTTTAATTATTAATTAAGGCTTACGTATTCGTTATACAACAGTGGATTTGAACAGTCGACTACCGAAAATGGATAGTCGATGCGAACGAGGTTCTCACACGAGACGAAACAAGGGATTGGTGAAAAATTGCTGGGGAAAAGCAACCCAACAGAATGATTTATAATCTCGATTCAATCGATTCCTCGGAAAAAGATTTATTGCAAGAAAGTAACAATATGTCGACAACACAATTTTTTTCTAGTGAGTAATTTTTGATTCGAATGAATTGACTCGAAATTCAGAAAGCTTGGGTACACAAAGAAATCATTTGTCAAGCTTATCTTAATCTCCAGAGAAAGTCCTGTTCAAATAAAATAAATTTTATTTGTTTATCATGTCTGATCAATTCCTGACTTGGAATAAAATGGAATTCTTAATTCAATTCGGACAAAGATTACTAAAAATAAATAAACATTTTTTTTATCAATCCTTAGTCTCGTCTTTTATGAGATTTTAGGGGTAAAACAGAGACTGGTTGTCTAAATCGAAGTCTCCAGGGGATACAGGGTGTACGAAACAACCAATTTTTACGAAATAACTATTAAATACGTAACCTACTTGGTCTCGAAATAAATTGAATAAATAAGTTACTATGCTGCTCGCATGTTTCCTCTGAAGTCTAAATATCAAAAAAGTTTATTTGCAAATCTTAGAAAAAAATTTTTCTCTGAGGAAAATTGTAAAAATTATTATTATTGTAAAAATGAGTTTGTTTAATTTTTTATTTAAAAAAATTAATTTAAATTAAAAATTTTTAAGAAAGAAGAGGAAAGAAGCGAGATTATAGTATCGTACAAGAAATGGCACATTCGACGAAACGAGGAGAGGAAAACTGAGACTACTTCTTATAAAAAATGCGACGATGTCGAAGTCGCAAGGTGCTAATGATATTATTCTAAACTTACATCGCAGACGTCACACTACTCACTACTTGTTTTTTTTTTTTTTAAAGGCAGAGGTCTCGAAGTGTGTCTGCGCGTGACATTTTCTCGTTTAAAAAAACTCGATTCATTAGTTTAATAGAATTAGAATCAGATCCGTTATAAACTCTTATCGCATAATACTGTTGGTTGGTATCGTACTTGTGATGTACTTTGGCAATTAGGAATATTTCTTTATTCTAAGGAATTACAATAATAAAAATACTTCCTTCAGATAATGATTTAAAACATAAATTAAGAAAATAATATATAGAAATTTCTCCAAGAATTTAACAAATATTTTATATTTATTGATAATAAACTGACATCAAAATAAGTTTTGCAAATAAAGATCGAATATTTAACGATTTTTAATGTTAACACTATAATAAATGCTAATTAAGTATTTAGATACATTATTGTCAGAAACGTCGAAAAAACAATTTTCAGCAAAATTTCAGTATATACAAATCAGGATAATAAACAATTTGACTAGTGTTCTTTTTTTCTAGATTTTTAAAATTAAGCTCTATTATTTATACGAGAAAATGGCCATGCGTAGATTTTAATCGTTAGAATTTGGCGCCTTCTTCTCGAGTCGATCGTTATGGACTAGAGAAATTGAATTGACATGATTCAAATTGAGTTTGTTTTTTAAATTTCAGTAAATTAAATACATTATAAATTTATAAAAATGAGTAGCCTTTATTTCAGTGTAGTGAAAAATATGGAATTAATTATTTAAATGTAGCTTAAGAGTTTGAAAATGATTGGAATATTATTTTTGTCAAATAATAAGGACTATAATTTATGTAAATAAGTCTCTTATTTATGGAATACAATGTAGAATATTTAAAATGAAAACACCTAGCTTCCAATTCATATTCAAACCTTAAAAAGAGTAAACTTGACTGTTGAGTAGTAAAGGTCAATGTTTAGTCAGACACGTTTCTTCTGATACAAGACGTATCCAAAGTAGGTTTTTTCTAATGAATGCAAAAACATGTGTTAATTTTTTTAAATTAATTAAGTTTCAATTAACTTTTACATAAAATTTTGCACTTTTCATGAGACGAATTAGTGAGAAGAAGGCGCTTCAAATTGAACCTCTCCACAACGAATGTTCTCTCTAAAAGCGTGACACGGTCACGTCGACTATTTTCTCTTACCCAAAACTACACAATTAATAATTAATAAATATGTATAATAATTCACTGATATCACTGCGAATCTATAACTACGTGATTATTTAAGGATCAAATATTTCCAGCGATGAGAAAACGTACAGCGCACTTTTCTTTAGATTTCACATTTAAATGAAAGCTGGAAAAAAATGGACTGGGATAAAAAAAAAAGAGAGAAAGAATCTATCAGTCCAAATCTTTCACTTTCTCCCATCAATTTATACCTTCAATAAAACGATTAAAAAATGAACTCAAAAATTTTGTATCTTTCTAAATTTTAAATAAAACAAATTTTTTTCCATAATTGTATTTTATAAATGTCAATTTATTATAAAACCAAATTACAGCATTTTCTTTAATTTATCAAATTACAGTAGAAAAGAAAATAAATAAATTACTTATACTTGATTGCGATAAAGTTTGAACATTTAAAAGAAATGAAAATATTAATACTTTTCGCTCTAATATAGAGGAAGGAAAAGTAACAACATTTTTCAGTGATTAAAAGCAAATAAAAATAGCGCTCTGTACGTGCATCGCGAGGGCACTCGATGAAACAAACAATCGGCACTGGAATGAGATTGAAAAAATATATATACGAATATGTTCAATACGTATAGGTATGCAGTTAATGCAATATAATATATATGTATATATGTACAAGTCGCGGATGGTGTTATCGCCACGAGAGCCACGGTATTTTATATATAAAATATCGCTTCGCATCTACTCACAGCCCGGAGTGTCGTGATTAGAAGTTTACACGTCAATTTTTATAGTATAGATTAGATAATAGAAATAGAAAATAGGAAGATTTTTCCCCAGGATTTTGGGAAAAGGGACAGAGGGATGGGGTTGATTTTTTCCATTTTTCTTTTTTTTCTCTCTTTGTAACACAGGTAGGTAGACGAGAAATATCCGTGTGCGACGATATACACCCTCGCCATTAGAAATATTTTCAGACACCTTGTGGGTGGAGGGTCGCCAACGCCTGTCGCAAGTTCCGTCAGGATAAGCCAGAAATCCCACATATATGTCTCTATTTCGATCCTACCAATTTGCCAAAATTAAAATTTATTAGATCCTTTCTCAAACTCTATTTCCGATTTCGTTTGTAATACTAAATTTACAAAAAATCAAATTGTAATTAAATATTTAATTTGAGAAAATAAAACTAATTGACAATAAAAAATATCATTTGATCAAGTGAATCAGTTAATTTTGTAAGGACTTCTGGCTTACGAGTACATTTTTGGAAAAATGAAAAAAAAAAAAAAACTAAAGCAGAATAGAAAAGAAGGAAAACTTTTCAGGCACAATTTTTCAATTTTTGTTGCTTCAGCCGATAAAATAAACTAGATAAAAAAGAATTTGGAATTTTTTTGGATACCTTTTGGCCTTTATTTTTTATTTTGTAAAAAATAGTCTCATCCCTCAGGAGGGATACATCCATCCAAAGGAAATTTATAAAAAATAAATTATTGGCACATCACAAACGTTTACACAAATCGAAATAAATAATATCGCATGGAATGTCTTTTTTCTTAAAAAATCGTATGCCGAACACGATTTTTCTCCTACGAGGACGACAAATCTTTCTCAATATTGGCAAAGTCAGGAAATTTTAATTATTCTGTGAATTAAAATAAAACATTCTCTTTTAAAGATTTACAATACCGTAAAAAATTTTTTTTGAACAAAATATTCCCACAGTTGTAAATCTAATTTACAACAGAGGAAGCAATTTTAAAAAATTCTTTTTTTAAAAAGATTAAAAAATTTAAAAGCATTAAAAAATGCTTTTAAATTCCCAGGATATATACGCCACTGGGTGGACTACACTGATGAAATTTTGGTCTCTTAAATTTTTTATCGTCCCCGTCGCTGAGTCTCGTCACGGACGCCATATCTGTTAACCTCAAGCCTAGCAGACATATTATTTTCTCTTTACCTCCATGCAACTGGCGGGAATAGCAAGGTCGACAAAAACTAGTTTAACGGTGGGAAGGGGAGGAAATTAGGAAATGGTAATCGGGAATTATTAATTATATAGATAGACTAGAATCAGATTGAGGTTTTTTCCCCCTCTTCGTCGATACAGACCCGTAAAGCGACGAACACTTGAACCTCGCGCAAACTGCTAATCGAGTTTGCTATTAAAAACTGCTTATGACATAATTTTTCTCCAGTGACACTCAGGCACCGGTCGCATTGAACATTGTACGTAACGCCAAATTACGTACTCAACCCGTTACACGTTTATAGTATAATCGTACCTACAATTGGAAGAACAAGACGCCGCCTCCTTAAAGGTACGTGGCATAAAAAACGCTACTGTACGCATGGGTCCCATTATCCAAAAGTTTTTTTTTCTCGGAGAGTTCTATCACGACTTTCTTCCTCTCACTCGCTTTCTTCCTTTATTTTGTTTTTTCTCCCTCTCCCACTGTCGAACCATGGAGGACTTTTCAAAATTTTCCATGTCAGAAAGTCGTTTTTTTAAATTCTACAAATAATTGTTTAGAGAAAAAATATAATTTAGGAAAATATTATATTTAATTTAAAACACTGCTTTAATTAGTAGATTGAACGTCAAAAAGAAATTAATAAATATACTAATTATAAACGAAGGCAGGTTGACAGTAGATATATTCGACTTTAGTCAGACACTCTTGAAAAAGCCTAACAATTCTTATTTTGGAATTGCAAACATATAAGTTTTGGTATTGAAAAGAATTAAAACGCAAAATATACCAGTAGATTCAGGGCGGCTAGTAAAATTGCTGAAAAAATTCCCGATCATCAAAACTTTTTCCCAGTCATTAAAAAGTTAGTTTTAGGTGAAATAACTTAATAAAATAACTTCTCTTATTTCCTTAATCGATTTTAGACAATTCTAAACAAAAATGGATTTTATTAAGGTACATACATTTTACAGTCACATTAAAACTTGTATCAAGTAAATTGAAAAAATTCTTTAAAAAAAATCTTCAGATGGGAATTGTTATCTAGGAAGAGTTCTTTTTTCTAAATAATTCACAATATAAACATAACTTACTCAATATAACCATTTTTAATTATTAAAAACGTTTTTATTTAAAAAAAAAAACTAGAAAAATTCCAGCCCAACAAAAAATTCCCGGTTTCCCGGTTCAGCGGCTACCCTGAGTAGATACATCGACTTGAGTCAGACAACACAAAAATATTCATAATTCCTGTTGATATTCCTAAGTCACCAAAAATCCTAAAAGTTTAAAATAATTAATTAAACTATAAAAAATTCATAAATAAATAAAATCTAACATTATTTTGAAGCCTTTTAGTCTTCTTTCTTGTATCAGGTTTGGCTGACTAAAACTTCTCGAACTACTGTAGAAGTACTTTTAGTTAAAATCTGCAAAAAATATCTGTACCTAAAATAAGATACTTTAAAAAAAACACCGTTAATTAAAAGATACCATTCAGAAGCAGTGGCAATTAAAAATAATAAAATAATTCATTTGATTAAAAAAATGACTATCTGACTGAAAAACATTGAAAAGAAGTCTTGATCCTGAAAATCCAATAACGAGACCGAAGTTTTTAGAATCCAGAGTAAATTGGATTATTAATAATCAGTGTATCCTGATATAAAAAATGTTTCCTCTTCCGGCACTAATAAAACAGTCCGCGAAGACGAAGAAGAGCATTTCTATTTTGACTAGAACCATCAGGGGATGAAAAGCTCATCAATGTGACTAATAAAACGCCATTTACTAAATCTACGCCATTGACGACGACTATTAATTATAATGTATTATATATAGGACTCTAATTGCATTCTACAATTTACTTTGCAAGGTTGCCAATTTTTTTTTGTTCCACTAGATTCGGTTGAAAAATTTATAAAACGTGAAACGTTTTATTCACAATTCTATTTATTTAATTTAGAATTAAACTTAGAACGTAAAACTATGTACCTGAAGTTCTGCACGTTCAAATGAACGAATTTTTTTTTTCTTAACTTAAATTTATCTTGCAATATTGTTCCAGCTACAAAATAAAGAGAAGCATCATGAGCTATTTTTATTATTACATACATTAGTTTCTTTATTAATAAACCAATATTTTAGAACAAATTTGAGTTTAAAATTAAATAAAATAAAAATTTCGTTCATTTTAACGTTCAGAACTTCAGGCACATTTTACGTTTCACGTTTTCGTTTTTAAATTCTTTTTTTTTCAGAAATCCACATTTTTGGTTTCTTTTCCCTCCATCCGAACGAGAGAAAGAAAATCTGGGATAAATTTCTCAGAATTGAAGTTCTTGAAATTAGTACACTCAGAAAAATATTTGATATAATCAACAAAAGTTTCGTTGAGTCGTCAACCAAACAATTTTGTTATTATGTTGCCAACAAAATTTTTGGTTGATTGCACCAAATATAAATAATTATCCAGTTATCCAGTGGTTAACTGATTTGGCGACCCTGCAGAAAAAGTCGGTCTCGTGATAAATTGGAGGCAACTAAACAACAAACGGTTACCGACTAAGTGAGAGTTCTACGATTTAATAAATATCTTACCTGAATTCCTGACTCGACCAAAGCCATCCGTAGACGCTGATACACCAGCCGATCGAGATCGTGTTTTAGGGGATGCAACTAAGTCGTTGAGTCGGGGGATGATACGAGGTCGGGTTATAAGGCACTCGGGTAACGTCGAATCGACGAGGATTATGTTATTAACTGGAAGTCCTGCATCACGTACGAGAGGTAGAATCAACGTGAAAACACGAGATCTATTTAAAGATATTCATACACCAGGTCCTACTTTTCTTGATCCAGATTGATCAACATTCCGCTGTACGATCGAGATTGACATGCTTTTTAAAACGGACTGCAATCACGAAATTAAAAAAGTACGATCTCCCAATCTAATTTATTTCCAAAAAGAAAAATTCACTACATTTTTAAGAAAAGATGTTTTGTCTGAAAATAAACTGAATTGTAAAGTCATACTTTTAAATTCAGTGATTGCCTCTCCTTGAATTTCAAACAGATTGATATCTTAATCTCTTTTAAGAAATTATATAAAGTTTTTAAGGTGGAGTAATGATCGTCTTTGATATTCGACTTTTTAATAAAAGTCAATCGATATGTTGTTTGAACTCTTGGAACATTAAGAGGAATCATTGAGAAACTACTATCTTAATTTTTGAAAAAAAAAAAAAAGAAATCAAAGTGCTAAAATTGAGATAAGGGTTCTCAAAGACGCCAATTGATGGTCGAAGAGTGGTACCTAGTATCGCTTTCATCAGAGCGAAACTGGACTTAATCAGCCTTGAAGTTTCTGACTAGAGACAGAAAATAGTTTTAAAAATTAAAAACTCAATCTGCAGGCAGAGTGAGTTTTTGAAGAGGCACCAGTTCAATCATTTAGTACCAATTTGAGTTGCCAGATGAAAATCCATTTTTTCATTTGCTAATATGAAAAGAAAGGAATAAAACCTAAAAAATCAGAAAGTTAAATCTCTTAATTTTGCTACTAAATCTGATTTACTTTAGCCAATCCTAAAAAGTTTTTATATCTAATTAATCTTCTTCCATTTAATTAAGTTTTCCTACTTTTGATAGAGAAGATTTTTATATCTGACAACCCAAATACGAAAGCACCAGTTTCTCTCTCTTCTTTTATTTTCTCAGAGAGAGAGAGAGAGGCGGTGATTAATCATTGATTGGTCGACGAGAATTCGGAAAATCGATAGGGCACGTCGATCCTCGGTGGATCAATTTCTTTTTTCTTTTTCTTAATATTTTTTTTTTTTTACAAAAATCGGTTAGAGTGCCAGGGACAGAGGATTGGGCTAAACTAATGCATGCGCTACACAATATTCTGCTGGCTTTCTTTACAAACCGTCCGAGTCATAGAAGCAAAAGTCGACGTCCTTCCGATTGGCCAAAGTGCTTTCGGAGACTTCGTCTTCCTGCTACGGATGCGGAATTATTTCCGGAGAGGTAAAAAGGATATACACACGGGCGAGCGCAGGCATCTCGACCAACCAGATCGCGACGTGTAGCGGGTACCATACGGGTTTATTTTTATTTTATTTGTTTTTTTTTTTTAAGGTCAATTACAAACCGTGTTCTCGATTTTTCCCTTACCGAAATCCTAAGGTCAATTTTTACTAGACTCTGATGATTTGTTAAAATATACAGATATCTTTGTAATTTCAATTTAAGATGGGATTTAGAGAGTTTTTAAAAAATAGAATTTTACATTTGCTTTAAGTATTTTTCAGTTCGGATTTAAATACCGGATACTATGAAGTTTTTTCAATTTTCTATTTGAGTGGGCATACCAAAAATACTAGCAAGGCAAAACTTTATTTATTCTATTTCTAATTTGAGAAAATTTTCTAATCTTTTTAAACTCTTTTTAAAATTAATTTCAATGTACTAGAGTAGATTTTACTGTACTCAAGGCAGCAAAATCAAATAATTTAACTACTACTGATTTATTTTTCTAAACCGAAACCAGCAACAATTTTAAATACTATATAACATGTCAAATAATGAATTAATCCAAAAATGGAATCTCATTTCTAAACTTAAGAACTTCACCCCTTTTACGCACAAATGTTTATCAGAAAAGAAGAATTCAGCCATAAGATACATTTCTACTCTAGAGAGATCCAAAAAAATACTTTCGAAATTGAGCTTTCATCCTCATTTTTTTCAATAAAAATTCTAATTAATTAATTATTCTTTTTTAAATTTGTTTTAAGAGTCTGAAAGAGTTGTAATTTTTTTCTTGCGAAGAAAATATTGTATATTTAGTGTTTAGTGATTCTGAATAAATTACACATTTTTATGCCAATGAAATTTCAGGAAAAAAATGAATTTTTATTGACCATACACTGCACTCAGAAAAAAGTTTTTTAAATTCAAACAAAATTTGTTTAAATCAAAAATATAATTGCATTGCTATGGGATCAAAAAAACATTTTTTGATTCAAACAAATATTATTTGAAGGCAGCGTCTAGTATTTCTGAAATTTCCGTGCAACTAGCATAAACATAGCATGGGCCGAGGCTAGTGTTACTGAATTTTCCGTAACACTAGCCTCTTCCCCCTTTGTGTTGTATGCTGGTTGTACGAAAATTTCCGTAACGATAGCCTCGGCCTTATTGAAATTTAAAAAAATGTTGCTTGAATCAAACTTTTTTTCTGATGAAACAAGTGTTTTTTAATATATACAAATTTTCTTATTGAATCATGAAAAGAAGTTAAAAAACGATTTTTTTAATTTGAAAATAAGTTTCCTCTGAGTGTGTTAGAAAAAACTTCAATTATTTTAGTTAAAGTTTTATACAAATACCGTAACTGAATTAATTTTCAACCAAACGTAAATGAATTTTCAAAAAAAATAAATGAATTTTCAACGAACAGTAAATGAATGTTCAACCACAGTAAATGAAATTTCAATCACAGTAAATTAATTTTCAATCACAGTAAATAAAAAGTGATTGAGATTTCAAGAATTTTCTAACAATGCAATTATATCTTTAAAAAAACAGTTTCTGAGTAAAACGCACAAATCGCGGCCCCCACAATATTTTTTAAAAATCACAAAAAAATAAGGAATTACTTTTTCAGCAAAAGGAAAGAGAAGGTACTTGGTTGGTTAAAAATAATTTTTTTTTGGATCGCTCTAATCTACTTGATCAAAGACAAAAAGTCTAAAATCGACAACACAGTTTGCAGACACTTTCCCGTGAGGTACTCGTCGTAGTGCTACTGGCACGAACGAGCCGGTAACGCAAACACAGCACCAACACATTACTTCACTAAGTTAGGTGTAAGATACAAGGTAAAATACAGGGTAAGTGACAGATACAGGGAAATACACAAAGATGTTAGCTACCAGTTTTAAACGACTACTTTATTGGCAATGTCTCTAGGCATCGACTAAACTATATACGTTGTTGTATCGGAGTTAGTAAGATTCTGAGTGGTTGTCAGTGGGTGAGTGAGTGAATGAATGAGTGAGTGGGTGAGTGTTCTCGTTTGTACGTTCTAAAGTACGTTTGCGAGTGGTATTCTCCAACTTTCTCTACTTAAAATTCTCCAACAAATACTCCCTAATCTACTCTCCAAATATTTCTTTATCTACCAGAAAAACTTCCTTGAATCCACTCTCTGTCTCTCTAAAAAAATGTTTTGTTCATTCCAAACCAAATGATAATTCATTGCTATTTTAAAAATAATTCTTAAATCGTAAAAAGATAATAGAGTAAGAAAAAAACCACTCGCAAGCGCGACAACACGACGTACCAGACGCGTCGAAGATGAGTCTCCGTGTCTGCGTGTGGTCTCGTGAAACCAGGCTTGCTAATAATAATAATTACAGCAATGACAATAATAAGAAAGATTCTGATGCACAATAATAATGGCAATAAGATGATAATGGCGGTGATACTCATAATCATAACAACAGTAATGGCAGCAGCAGCAGCAGCAGCAGCAGTAGTAATAGTAGTAGTATTAGTAATAATCATAATCATAACATAGTAATACGTCTCGAGAATCGGTCGTACAGTAGGGACGCGTTATCTAAGAGTACTCTAGGCTCTGTAAGCGTGAAGGCAGTTTTCTTGCTTGCTACGTTACTGCTTCTCTTTACTTTTTTTCTCTCTTTTCTCGTCGAGGTACGGAGCAATGGATTTTGGAAAATTTTATGTCAGAATATATGGAAGCCTATTCCAGAGAGCCACTACGGTAGGGACAGACCATATACAAACAGTCTAGCGAATCGAAAATCGGAAGGATTGTTGGGTAGTGTCCAATGTAAAGCATCGACGCGGTGGGATCGTCATAAATAGAGAATTAATTAATAATAATAATAATTAGACAAATTGATAATACTAGAATTAATAATAAGAGAACTTAAAACAATAATAATACCAGGAAGCACAACTGTGCAAAGAGACTCGGCACATTTACGTCGTATAAAAGAGATAATTAGAAAGATTTTTTTACAATTTCAGAAAGAGCATTTCACCGGGGAAAAAATGAATGGAATAAAAAGCAAGAATACTTCTAGACACCTCGTGTTATTAAAAATCCTCATGCATGGCTGTGAAAGTATTCTCGCTCAAATGCTAGCTATTCATTTGTCCCGGTGAAAATTCTGGAGAGGAGAGAGAGAGAGAGAGAGAGTAATGGGTGGTAAGAGGGATGATAGCAGTGAACCTTCTAGCGTCCATCAAATTGATTAAAGAAAATAAATAACGAAATTCTCAACCAGCATGCTTTTCCTAATCGTACTAAACTAGTGAGTGGTTAGATCTAGAACTAACTACACAATACTATTAACATATTCGCAAAATTGACCAAATAATGACCAAGGATCGGACGGTGTCGACTAAAGAAACAAAATCGAGAAACGACGTGTCTGCGAATCAGTCCGCGATACGAAAGTCATTTGTGAATGGCTGCGTTGCTCGAATCCGAGAAAGGACAAGACCTACCACATTGGCTCTCTTCCCTACGCGGACTTGAGAGAGGTTTTCTTGTCGACTGCTCGATCGTGTTTGACTCTCTTCTCTCGAGTTACGTCAGCTTTCTTTTTAAATTCTCATTTTTTTTCTCTCCGCAAGTGACGTTGTTCACTTGCGAAACGAAAACTGAGAGGGTTTCTAAAAAAATCCTCACTGACGTATTCGACCTTAAACACTCCGAGAGTCTCGACTCTGGGTATAAGTTTAATGGTAGGGCACACGAACTCGTTACACCCTTTGATCTCGTTTTATCCACACGCACATTTTTACCAGCATACTCATACTGAAACACAAGCGCTCTACGACATACCTATGCGAATTAATTTGCATGCGCCAACTCGCGCAAGAACTTCTTAATGTAACGCACGCTTCCTTCATTTTTCTCTCATAAACCCCCTCTCTGCCTTAATCTCCGCTCTAATAGAAAATTAAAAACTCCCCGTGGCAAATCTCTTTTTCAACTTTCTGAAACCAGCTTCTTTCCGGGACAGAGGGAGATGGGAAGAGAGAGAGGGGGAGCGATAGAAAGAGAGAGAGGGAGAGAGAGAGACAGAGAAAGAAAAGGAGAGAGAACTGGGAGAACGAGAGAAGTCGATCACAGATTTTCGATATATTAAGTACGCAAGATAACCTGCATGCGTATAAAGCGTAATCCGTAAAAGAATATCAACGATTTTTTTTTTCTTAAGTACAGCGTAAAAATCACTGGAAGAAATGTCTTGCGTTGACGTTCTCTCCGTCTCCTGATCTTTCTCTCGCTTCATCATCTATTTTCTAGTCTTCAGCTTCTATCCGAGCTTTTATCAGTAATATCACTATATATAGTTATGATTAAATATAGTTAAGTATCCGCTTATTGCTCGATATTTCTCATCCTTCTTCTCATCGATCGCTTTCTCGATCCCAATGACGAGTCAAAAAAATCGCCTTCTGGATCGAGAAAGCGCTCCTTGTCAGTACATTCGCTTGGCTTAGGTACTAACTTATTCGCTGACTTAAATTATTGAGCTAATCTCAATTCTCTTTTCTCCCTTCGAATGCTTATTGTTGAGTATCATCGTTAAGTACTAGAACTATTAAGTTTACTCAATCTTCCTTCTTCTTCTCGCAGCTTAAGTAACAGAGTCGAATGGTAGACGATATGTACAGTGTGACTGTTATATGTCGATCCTGCTCGCTGATCAGAATCTTGTCAGACTGATTTTTTTTCGCACAAAGCTCTAGAGAAATCGAAGACAAAAGATCGTATAAACGAGGCTAGAATCAAGCGAGTACAGCAGATTGGTCTTCGATAAAAAATATCGACAGGCACGTGAAGTTCTGCTCCCTCAAATCGAAATTCGCTCGCCTACACGGAGGAAAAAGGGAAACGTGTGATAGTTTCATTCATGATTAATTCAAGGCAGATTTTTTCAGTTTTTCAGATGACATCTTCCTTCTACCGCTTACGAATTCGAACAACTGCTTGCTAACTAGCGAAGAATTTTTAGGCACTCAAATCGAAAAACATTCCCATCCTAAAACTCCGATTTTCCCTTTTCCCTTCGCGAGTCAATTCCCGGATATAGAACTTTCATGGAAAAAAACCACCTGCAAAGATCCGATCAGTGTTAGGCGAACCACAAGTCGCTTAAATCGATGACCTTATCTTAAAGACTACGAATAATAGAAGAGAATATTGTCTTTCGTTACTTGAAAAAAATACCGCGTCGATCTCTGGCCTCTTCGCTACCTAGACTCGAGGCGAAGGTACAATTTAACCGAAGGGAGACATATTTGAGTATTTGTTCGCGACAGAAATATCGGTCTGAAGGCGAGTAACGTTAACCAGGAGTCGAACTGACTAAACGACTAAAACAATATAAACGAAACTAAATACCTAAAATTACGCATCTTATGTGAGAGAATAAGTTAGGAACGGGGAAAAGGTTTCTAAAGGAAGGAAAGACGAATTGGGGATTTAATTTGGCTTCGAGGATGCTAGATCGCGGTGTGGCCGGATCGTTCGGCTGAGATCGGCAATTCCATCCTCCGTGCTCGGTCTACACGTACATACCCATGCCGTACATGGATCCCCAGTCGACGCCTTGGAAGCTCGACATATCGACGTTGGTGAGCGAGTATCCTTGATAGGGATTGGGTGGCGGACCCGCTGCCGCTGCAGCGGCGGCCGCAGCTGCAGCTTGGGAATTGGTGGCTCCAGCTCCCGGTGGTCCTCCATTGGGTGGAGGTTGACCGGGAGCTGCTGCAGCTGCAGCTGCTGCCGCAACGGCAGCTGCAGCAGACGCTGGAATGGGGTAGGGGGCGTATCTGTAGGCGGATAGAGCCGCCGCTGGATAGCCAGCGAAAAGTTTTCCGTAGCCGGCCACCGCATTTTGAACTTGAGCCGCCGCAGCAGCTGCGGCCGCCGCTTGTACCTGAGCTTGTGCTTGAGCGTGAGCGACGATCTGTGAAGCTGTGGCCGCTCCTACTGGAAGTGTTGGTTGTGGAGCAAGTCGAACGCCTAAAGCGCCAAGGACAACTCGCTTTCCAAGAGCAAGTGCTCCAGGTTGCACTGCCTCTTTGGGCTGGGCCTTCTTGCACTCGACCTTCTTGTTCTTGATGGTGTGGAAGTGTATTTCGCAGACCCTGTCTACGACATCCTCGTTCTCGAAGGTGACAAAGCCAAAGCCTCGATGCCTCTTGGTCTGCTGGTCCATCAGCATGACCGTCTCTTCTACCTTACCAAACTGATTGAAGTACGCTTTGACCTCGTCGCTGCTGGTGTCTTGGCTGACGCCACCGACAAAGATCTTCTTCGTGCGGTTTGCTTGTTTGGCACGATTCTTGGGCGTTGCATGCTTGGGGTCGATCTTCTTACCATCGAGGGTGTGGATCGGGCACTTGAGGACCTTGTCGACACTGCCGGGCTCCGCGAAGGTTATGAAGCCGAAACCGCGGCTTCGCTGTAACGCGAAAAGAGGAGGCAACGCTCGATTATAATACAATGGGCTCTCGCGACCGGACCTAAGCGGGCTCATCACCTCGCTCATCTTTTTCACCCTCCTCCCTTTCCTCGTGTCGACCAACATCTCCGACGGACATTGCCTTATTTTTGGTGTGGTATCTTGTCTCTGACGCGTTTGAGCGCGCAGGGTACTAGGTTCATTTGTGAATTAAATTTTGGGGGAATTTAGAAACGCGATGTAATACGAAAGACCCAAAGGATGCGGCTTCGTCCGATCCGATTGCAATGGACCTGAGTCCAATTTGCAATCGGAGTGGATCGTAAGCACGAGATGTGATTGAAAAAGTATTCAGAACTTATACAATGGAATTGCAACTTCTACGGATATACAAGTGGTAGGAACTGCAAGAAGAAAAAATCTTACGCAGTAGACGTAACAGTGCTTCTACGAACATTACAGATACCCTTCCCTACAACAGCTTGCATCTGCCAAATACTTCTATACGTCATTCACCCCTTAATCGAATTGCTACATATTTAACTACGAATTTTGTAATATTACAGCGTGAGATACACCAAAAAAGTCGTATTACATGTAAATTTCGAACACTAATGGAGTTTGTCAGAAAGAATAAGACAGAGGAAGAGGAGGAGGGATCGCAGTGTTACCAACCGCGAACCAACCTGTGTGACTGGGTCCTTCATGATGAGCACGTCGGTTACTGTTCCGAACATGCCAAAATACTCGCGCAGTTTCTCGCTGCTCGTTTGCCAGGAAAGGCCTCCCACGAATAATTTTCCAGGGGCTGGGTCTGTACCATTTGGTGTGCTCCTTCCGGAGCTACTCGAATGACTACCGTTTATTGGCACCAGAGGATTGTGGAAGTCGTGCTCGATCGCCGTCCCATTGGCTGCTGCCGCTGCAGCCGCAGCCGCCGCTGCTGCAGCTGCTTCCATGCCGGCACTGCAAAAAGAAATAAAAATAATTTAAATTTTATTAATTTACTTGCAATGATAATTTTTATGTAACGCGAGTATGATTTCACACGCTTTTTCAAATGTGTATTGGGGACCCAAAGTAGGTGTTTATTGGCGGGGAGGTGTTTTACTGCCCTAGGCCGATAAAGTGCACTTTTTCGTCCTATGCGCATGGGCACATTCGCTTTTGCCCTGTGCGTACTGCTGTATGCCCTAATGATTGACGCTTTCTATTAAGCTCAAACGTAAGACCTGTTTTCGAAAAAACTCAAAAATCTCGAAAACCATACGCTTCTCTCTAAATCTGAATCAGTGAAAAGTGTGACACTAAATCAAATCAGTGAAATTCCTTACTGATTTGATTTAGTGACACACTTCTCACTGATTCAGATTTAGAGAGTTGATACATAAAGAACAGTATGTACCGAGGAGACAAAGTCTTTTTACGCCTCGCATATTTGCAATAACTCACGCTCGCTGTAAAAAGACTGCTTTGCCTCCTTGGTGCACAAGATACTAATATAATTAATTTAAATTAAACATAACTTTTCATCAATTGAAATAAATATTTCAATTATAATTATTTCTTTGCTTAAAGAAATATTTGTTGATTCAAGATTTCTTTATTCACAATTGTGTCACTGATATTTTCTCAGTAATATTCGACAAAAAAATTCATGCTGTGTCCAAAAACATAACACTTTTAAATAAATATACAAAATAAATATATATA
>JBAGKK010396375.1:0-18318 GCA_037177015.1 Euceroptres primus
ATATATAAAGAAAGTTGTGTAATCGTAAATGATAATGGATCGATAATTCAGAAACTTGAAAATTAAAACGCATAATATGCTTACCTTGAGGAATCCGGAAGTATTATATTTGTCAAATATAATGTTATTATGCGTTCTAAATTTAACATTTCACCAGTTATGTTAAAACAGTTTGTGACTATTTTATACTATTTGTAGAGAATTGAACACGTTTAATACATATTTATCATGGATAATCAAAATCTGCTAATTTTAAACGAACTATCAACTGAATTAATTTAAATCAGGGAAAACTTCACCGATACTTAGTGATTCACTCATAGCTATTTCAATCAGCGACATTTCACTGAGAAGCAACTAAAAATCACTAAAATAACATTATATTTGAAATAATGGTTTTTTTATTTTCTGCATTATATTTATTTTCTGTAACTAACCTAAAAATTTTCTCGAATTATTATCCTTAAATTTAAACTAAATGACATAATTATTTCTTTTTTCAAGACAAAATTGAAATGATGGACACAGGCACAGTGCGACTGGTGATTTTTCTCGGAATGTTTCTGGTTTTTGCCAGTGATTTTGGCTCATTATTATCCACAATTTTTGGAAGCAACACAGATCAGAACTCTACATTGAAGGGGTTGGAGGGATCACCGCGAGAGGGTCCTGCTGCTGAAAGAGCGTACAAGACAGCAGCCAAGATGGCTTTGGATGGAGAGAATGGTAAGATGGTCTTGCAAATAAGAATAAACATAACCAAAATTAATACTTTTTAAAGAAATGATGATTTAGGCTCAAATACATAGCTGACTACTTTGAATTACTACTTTAAATTAAGAATAATACTTATTTTATTTAAATGATTTTAAGCAATATATCATATTAATTACTTTTAACTGATTTACGTGTAGAAAGAATACGTTAAAATTATACGTTACTATTATTACGTTATGATTTAATATTTATTTAATATACAACTTAATATGAACTGGTGTTTTCGAGTGTGAGGAACAACTGGGGAAAATTGGGTGAAAAAGGTAGGTGGGCTCTGGGTCGCGATGCGCTGTAACTTGCCGTTCGGCGAGTCAAGCAGGTCGACTGAACGGACTCGTGAAAGGGGCGAGGATTCAAGCTACGCTTGGTGAAGTAGGAGAAGACTGGGGCGGGAAAGGTCGCAGAGGTTCTGCTCCAAGAGGATGAAATGAAGAGGACAGGATTCCTCTCTCTGAAACATCGTCCAATAACCGGGGCTACTGGGATGCTGTCCAATGGGAGGGGGGACGAAGGAGCTGCACCGTATTATATTAGGAAGGCCGCCCCCTTAACGAAGGGGACAGGAGACCTCTCATTGGGACACTGTCCATTAAATCCCAGCTTTAGAGTTTACAATTAATCTTGCGTGGATTATTTTATTAACGCCTCCTCAGAGGTGTATACGGCCTGGCATGTCGATAGTAAGCCGTCCTTCCTGTCCTTAATTTGTAATGTAGGGAGCGTGTAACCTTGGTTAAGAACCCGTGCTTTGAAACGAAACTGGTTACTCACCGTGTTAGTAGTGAGTGATAGAGCGCGGTTGAGTGCCACTGATCTGGTGCGAAAGTGAGCGACAGTGTGGCTATCCATCGACGTAGTCTTCCTCATTTTCGCTTTTGCTTTTGACGCCTGGTCCAGGCCTTGCTAGGTGTGCAACCGGCTGTTCGCCGTTTCGGCTTTGTTAGTATTCGTGTGGCGTCGGGGCGAGCGACCTCGAATGCGATCCTTCATTTCCGTGTCCTTTCGTGGACGTATTGCCTGTTCGCCCATTTCTGGCGCCTTCGCTCTCTTTTCTGCTGTCCTCCGGCTTGCCTGCCGCCTCTCCTTCCATGCTGCTTTCTTCATCATTCCTGCTATCTTCTCACTCTTCTTCGCTACCTTCTCTTTCTTTGCTACGGGTCACTACATCTTCTTCTGCTCCTCTCGCTGTCGTGCTAAATTCTCAATCCTCGACACGGGTCAATGCCTAGTTTTCTGCTTCTTTTTCCTCTCTGCTGCCTTCTCTTTTTTCGCAACGTGTCACTGCCTCGTTGTTGGCTTCTCGTTTCTGCCTGAGGCCTCCTCTCTCACCGCTGCCAATGTCTCTCTCTTCTTTGCTGGTCTCTGCTTCGTCGTGTGCTTGCTTGGTGCCGTCTCTCTCTTCGTTGCCGCCTTCTCTTTCTTCTTTGCTGATCTCTGCTTCGTCGAACCGTTTACCGGTTCTTGATTACCGGTAAAAACCCATTAGATCGAGAGCGATGGTTTCCTAGGGAGTCTTTGCTGCTCGGGGTTGCAAATAATCTCGTCTGGTAGTTCGAATGGCTTTGGTGCAGAGGCACAAGTGTCAGCTTTCTACGTATCGACGAATGGCCCGGCGCATTCCTGGCCAGTAATAGCGTGTCTGGATATCTCTGAGAGTCTCGTCCATGCCAGGGTGGCCGGCCATTGGAGAGTCGTGATTTTCCCAGAGAACTTGCTCTACCATGCTTTGTGGTACCCGAGTGGACCAGGCGGGGTCTTCGAGATGTCGTTTCCAAAACGAGTTGAGTTGGGCCGGTGCATTTCTTGAGGGGAGAAACAGTCGCTCGAAGTCGGGTTTCCCCGGAAACGTAGCATGTATTCTGTAGCAGGTATTCACCCGACTTCAAGCATGCTCGAAGTCGGGTTCCACTGGCGAAACGTAGCATGTATTCTCGTATCCAACCACAAGTGCCGAGGAGAGCTCTAAGCTCTGTACGAGTGCGTGGTGGCTTAGCTTCCAGAATTGCGTGCACCTGCTCGTTGTGGGCCTCGTCTCCGTCAGCGGTGACGATGTGTCCCAGGTACTCGAGTTTGGTTTTGCAAAAATGGCACTTTTTGGGATTGCACGTTAGTCCATAGAATTTCAATTTCTCAAAAATGAGGGCCACTTGAGCCAGGTGCTCTTCTGCGTTGGTTGAGTGCACGATTATGTCATCGAGGTATGATATGGCGAACTTCCACCAGTAAGGGCCGAGCACTTCTCGCATTAAATTTTGGAATGTATGTGGTGCATTTTTAAGGCCAAAGGCCATGACTTTGAACTGGAAAGTGCCTCCCCCAGGGGCGGAAAAGGCTCTGCATTTTCGGGAGTCGGGGTGGAGAGGAATCTGCCAGTATACGCTTTTCAAGTCGATTGCAGAGAAAATTTTGGCTTGGCATAAATTGTTTAACGCCTCGTGGATAACCAGAAGTGGCTGGGCGGCGTCCACTGTGAGGTCGTTGAGCTTCCGGAAATCGATGCAGAACCTCTTGGTCCCATCTTGCTTGGTCACGATTACGAGTGGTGAGCAGTATGGGGACGCAACCCGTTCGATTATGTTATCTGCCAGCATCTCGGGAATTTCTTTATAGATGAGGGCGCGATTCGCATCTGAATAGCCACGTGCGGGTATGCGTAACGGCTGGGCTGTCTTCAGATGGATCGTGTGTTATCCTGCCAGGGCTCAACGTAATTTGTTACCCTGATAAAAAATCTTCTATGGTCTATCTACCAGTTGACAAACGGCAGTAGCGTGTGGTTCGACGAAATCTATCGCGAGAGATTCCTTGAGAGCCGATGGTGCGACGGGTGTGACAGTGTGGGTCTGTGGCAATGTGCAAGGTTGGTGTGGGACTGTAGAGGCAATTTGCAAGGTTGTCGATAATCGCTCCATGGTACGTCAACCAGGTCCTGCTGAATACTAGTCCGGGTAACAAACTGCGTAATTGGTCGGGCGTAAGCACTTTGTTGGTTACTATATTGTCGAAGGCGGCACAGTCTACAAGTGCTTTGACTTCTCTCCCACCTAGGCACAGTGGGTCAGAAAATGAAGGAAAGTATCAAAAATCGCACTACACTAGAAAAATGGCGGAATATATTTTTTTTTCGCGAATTGACAGTTTGAGATATTACCTTCAATAATTCCTTTATCGTGTTCAGGAGCATTTAAGTGTACTATAGCTATGAAATGCCCAAAAACCAAAAAAATGGAAAAATTATCATTTTCGCTTACACAGGGCCATAAAAAAGAGACACATGAGTCTTAAAATTTGTATTCGGGGGTTTTTGGGGTCGACAAGTACGATTCTTCAGTTCAAAAATTAAATTTTTTAAATGCAAGATGGTGTATTCAAAATGGCGGATCCAAATTTACAATAAAAGGCATATAAGTCTGAAAATTTGTACTCGGGGGTTTTTGGGGTCGACGAGTACGAATCTTAAGTCCGATAATTAAATTTTTTAAATTCAATAGGGCGGATCAAAATTTACAAAAAAAGGCATATAGCTCTGAAAACTTTTACTCGAGGGTTTTTGGAGACTCTGAGTACGATTCTCAAGTCAGAAGAATGAAATCTTTAAATTCAATATGGCGGATTCAAAACGGCGGATTCAAATTTACAAAACAAGGCATATAGCTCTGAAAACTTTTACTCGTGGATTTTTGGAGTCTGAGTGCGATTCTCAAGTCAGAAAAATGAAATTTTGAAATTCAAGATGGCGGACTCAAATTTACAAAAAAAAGAGGTAATTTACACTGGACCGTTTTTGAGGTCGCTAAAAATACGACGCGGAATGGCAATTCTGACTTTAGATTCACTTTCAGCAGGCTAAAATACTATAGAAAATACTACACTGGTCTAAAATCCTTTCCATTTTTTGTTTTAGATTATTTACTACGAAAAAAAAATTGTTTTGAGGGATTTCTTTGCGGTTAGGATAAAAATACGATTCGGTACGGCAATTCTGACTGCAGAATCAATCCTTCACACCAAAAACTATAAATAATATTGGTCTGATCCAGAATCCTCTTTTTTTCGATCATTTTTGACACAAGAGTTTATTTATTTTAACCTCAAAGAACGGCTTAAAAAAAAGGTCTTTTTTCGTTTAAAATGATCTATCAGAAAAAATTAGTGTGAACAATGATACAGACCAGTGTTGGGTAGTATCTAGGTACCAGTATCTAAGTAACTTGTAAAGATAAGTTACTTGTATCTTTTGCAGTAACTTAGTTATTTTAAAAAAAAGTAACTGTAACTAGCCTTAGTTACTATTTTTGCAGTAACTTGTAACTTTAATTTTATAGTTACGTTTGAGTTACTTTGTATTTTTTATATAATTTCCTTTCAATGGCTGTTATGATATAAACAGAAATTTAAAAAATTGCGCGCAATGGAAGAATAAAAGAATATCGCGATCGCGCTTACGCACTGGGATTCATATGTTCAGTACTTCTGAGCACTGGTTACAAACCTGGCGCTTTAGGCTACTGCGCTTGCGTTGGCTTTCTTAGAGGAATACTGCCATTGGCCGTATTTGGTATAATAATTCGATTTTGAATCGCGCGCCAATTACGACCAACGGCAGAATTCCTTAAACGGCAAGCCAATGCAAGCGCAGTAGTCAAAGGCGTTAACTTTGGGATTACTGTTCTAGTCGTCTACGAGCAAGACCAAGCAGGCTTGGACATATTGCGTGCAACGAATCCGCATCGTTTAAGTGGAATCTAATCCGGATAGTAATTTAAAATTCGACAGTTTAAAAAAGAATTGATAATTTCTGATGGGAGTAAAAGCGAAGAATCAAATAATTCTGGCGAACCCGCCGATCAATGTGAAAAACAGCATCTGAGAAAGCATATTCGAAGTTTCTTTATATGGTATTTTCTCCAAAGAAGAAAATATTTATAAATTGAAATGGAAATTGTGTGTAATTCCCAAAATTATAAGTGGTGATAAATCATCGACTGGTAACTTCAGGAAACACATAAAGGTATGTTCAGTTTCTCACTCGTTTATAGGTTATGTTTTTATTTTCAAGTTGCTAATAAAATTTGTTTAATAAATTTAAATTTTTATTATTCAAGTTTTTAGATATAACAGAATCAAAATAAAATTGATAATTGATGTTACACATTCAGAGAAATTACATTAAGCAAATTTTTCAAAGTACATTACACATTGCCAATACAAAAATGAGTATAATTATACTTGAATTAATAAACGATAAGTTCAAAGGGTACCCCAGTGGGCACAAAATTTGACCACATCTTTATGACATCCTTGAAATGTCCTATGTCCGTGTCATAAATATGTCTTACGATGTCGCACGACATTTGTACGAAATATTTACGACGTCAACATAGGACACCTTAAAGGTGTCGTAAAGATGTCGTCAAATTTTGTGCCCACAGGAACGTTTTCTGATTTATCCTGAAGTGTATTTTTAAAATTAAACTATAAAAATAATTACAAGTTTATACAAGCTTTAGCAATAAATTTAACTTTTTGAAAATCTATTACTTTAATATGGATATTTTATTTACAAACAATGTACATGGTCGTATCGAAGAACTAGACGAAGCTGCAGCAAACGAGAAGAAGAAGAGAAAAGTCGACGAAGAGTAAGAAACGCCGTCAAATTCGAATAAACGACAAGTTGTTTTGGTGGAGCAGTCGAATTCTCAATCAAAACCAGTTACGCAAAAACTATTGGATCAAAAGATCATGAATTATATAATAGAAGAAGTTAGGCCATTCAGCGTTGTGGAAAAGTCAGCTTTCAAAGACCTAGTCCTATTAGGTTCACCAAAAAAGTTAACTGTGATGACAAGAAAAACGTTAGGACAGAAAATAGATGAGACTTTTACCAAAATGACTGCTGATCTTCGTGAAGATCTGATGAAACAGGACGTTGTATTAGGAACAGTTGATCTCTGAACTAAAGGAAAAAGGTTAGTTCAACTGTTTAGAATATTTATTACTAATTATTCAGTTTAAATATTCAACACTAATTTTTTTTTATCAGTTTTATAATTTTCTCGGAAGAAAATTGCAAATATATTCCAGTTAGTTCCAGAACATTTGGCTTAGTCACTTGTTTGTTATCCATGAAAACTCAATAACAGCAAGTGACTAATCAAATGTTGCTCACGATACGGGCTGCTGGAACTAATTGGACTATATGTACCTCTGTTTTTTATAAAAGATACCTGGGTATGACTGTCCACTGGATAAAGCCGAAATCTCTAGAACGAGAATTTGCTGCACTTACTTGCAAGAGAGTTCGAGGAAAACACACAAACGACAATTTAGCACAAGAGATCCATGGCACTTTAAATTAATTAAATTTGGAATTCAAAATAAATTGTCTAGCATTACCACTGACAACGGGTCTAATTTTGTCAAAGCGTCCCGGTAAAAATGAACATAAAATGAAGTAAAACTTTAAAATAAAAATGTTAAAAATAAATTTTAATTCATATTTTATACTTGTGCTATTTTAGAGAATTTTCAGAAAACGAAGATCCAGATATTGAATATCAGAGCAACGATGAAAATGATGAAGAGATAGAAATTCATTACCTAACGGATATCTGGAACCATTCCGGCGACGATGATGATAGTGAAATAGTTCTACCACCTCATTACAGATGTGGGAGTCATAGTTTGAACCGAGTTGCTGTCAAGGATTCCGAAGCAGCCTTGGAGAACGGAGTTTACAAGAAAGTTAGCAAATCTGCGTTTTCTAATTGTAATAAACTGTTAAGAAAACAGAATAAATCTACTCAATGCGCTGAGAAAATCAAGGAAATTTTGGTATTTTATCTTAAAACGCCTAAAGTGACAAGGTGCGATGTATACGATCTTATATAGACTTATAATATGTATAGGAGATTAGTGGGCGGTTGTATTGTTCGGGTCAATGGCGGATCCAGAAATTGTGTGTCTCCCTTCAACACATTGGAAGCACAGAATTTTTGGATTCGACACTGGTTCGAGTTTGGTGCTGGTGTTTCGCCTTCCTTCGCCCGACGCCAGTTTTCCTGCATTTTTTCGGCTAGAACGAGGCAATCCTTGTGTAGGTGGCGCTCGGAAAAGTGGTAGCACCGGGGAACATACTGGCGTCGCTATGTGATGGCAGGTTTGCTGGGTGTTGGGCTAATCGAGGCTGTGTTAGCCTCTTTGGGCTTTGCTGCGGCGTCTGGCTTATTTTTGATAGATTAGCCCTCGTTTTCATCCATTTCGGCCAACGTAGCGTGGGAAAGTAAGTCTGCAAACGTGGCGGGGTTTGCTGAACGCACCAGTTTTTTATGCTGGGTTTTAGGTTTTTCAAGATGAGCGTTATTAACTCTTCTTCGGTGTCTGTAGGGTGTAGGCGTTTGGCCAACAGGTATTTCTTTTGCAGAAAGATACCAACGGCCTCTTTTTCCGTTTGTTTCACGGAATATAGCTGGGCCCGTAGTACGTTCATCGTGCTCAGCGCTGCATAACGGTGGGTTAAAAGTTCCTTGAATTCCTTCCAGGATAATCTCGGCGAAGTGGCGCTCGCAATCTTTTATAAAGGCCTCGGGGTTTTCTTGGTTGGTGGCGGTAAATTCTGGCATCGGAGGTGTGGTGTTTTGAACGCTTTAATTAGCGCTTGTAATTCCTTCAACGTGAGCATGGTGGTTAGCGTAACCGTGGCTTCGGCGGTGATGGACCTTGGTGTAGAAATTGATACCGTGGATCGAGAGGACCCTGCCATCGATGAACCTCCGCCTGCAGTACTTGTCTGGCTGTTACTGTTACTTTCGCTGCTTCCATTGGAGGGCTGAACAGTCGGAATAACGGTACCACTATCGTTAATGTCAGTACCCGCGTTGGTTGACTGGCCGGTTGCATTCATGCTACCGTTTCCGGTATCGTTCCGCTGACTGTATTCTCTGGCTGACTGGCTGTGTCGGTACTACCGTTTCCGTTGCCATTTCCAGTCGTATTCTCCATCGTGTTTTCTGGGTGTGTGTTAGGCGTCACCGGATTCGAGTTATCGTCACTTTCGGATGTGACTTGCGTTAAGCGGGTGCAGATGGTTCTTGCGCCGTGCTGTTTTATCTTGGGTGAGAGCAGAACCATTCCAAATTGCTGCCGGCTTCGAAATCATTGGTCTTAAGTTGGTTGCGATACCTAGTCAGAAAAAGAGCCCCACGTTGGGCACCAATTAATTATGCACCAGTGTTTTCGAGGGCGAGTCGAGCAAGTCGACTTAACGGATTCGTGAAGGGGCGCACGCTTGGTGGAGTGGGAGGAGAATGGGGCGTGAAAGGTCAAAGAGGTTCTGTTCCAAGAGGAGGGAACGAAGGAGACAGGAGTCCTCTCACTGGGAGATCGTCCAATAACCGGGGCTACTGGGATGCCGTCCAATGGGAGGGGGAGAGGAAGGAGATGCTCTTACTGGGACACCGTCCAATAACCGTGGCTGCTCGGATGCTGTCCCCGTATCCGTCCCAGTAGTAGGAATGATAGGAACAGGAGTTCTCTCACTAGGCTTGAGAACAAAGCTTACTGTGGTCGGTGAGGGATGAGGTCGCTTGAAGAAATTAGTCCGCCAAAATGAATACAAGGCTTCATTTTTCTTTATCGTTGTGGAGCTTTTGACGAGTCGACGCATACTGGTTACATGACCCAAACGGGGCCTTTTTATACCCTAAAACTTACCCTAGAGTAAGGCAGAGGAAGAGAGAACCCTTTTTTTTGCATAGTTTTTCTTCGTAACGAGACCTCTCTTTCTCTCCCGATACTTTCACGTGATCGCTTTCGCTGCTTACACGTGATTACCCACAGCGCTTGGGGTGGTCAGTGGCTAGATGTCCATGTTCTCGTCTTTCGCCTCTGAGTTCTCCCTGTCTTTCGTTCTAACCCAGGCCCCGAATTATTCCGCTTTCTGGCCTCGGCTCGTCTCTCTGCTTTCCCTGCCGTGGAAAACGGAGAGGGGAAGAACAGCGATATAACCGGTTTGTTGAGGTCCTGAGAGAGAGAGAGAGAGAGAGAGAGAGAGAGTGCTCAGGATGGGCAGAGACATCGCTTACCCTTCCCCTTTACCGCAGGGTTTCCATTTTTCCCAGCCAAACAGGTGACTTAGCGAGGGGGTCAAACAAAAATGTTCATAATAATTTTTGCTCAGTCTCGCAATTTTACCGCCATGGCGCGTATAACAAACTATTATTATTAATGTCTCACAATTCGATATGTGAAAAAAATTGTCCTGCTGGAAGTAGAAAAATTAGAGATTTTCTATTCCTACCAACTACACAATTTGCATCTCTCAAACGCTATCTATTTCTTACCATGCGTGTATTTGTTGTGTGCACTAAGCCCTATCTTTTTTTTATCTCTGATTCTATCCACAATGTATATCGGTGATAGGAAATAGATAGACAAGGATAGATTTGGATAGAAAGATTGGGATTGAAAATGATAGGAGTAGTTTATATTACAGAACAGATAGAAAAGGATTCGCGAAGACAGGAAAATGGAGATTCATAAAGGTAAGTAAGACTTTAGATTACCAAAAGGGTAGACTAGGATAGAGAGATTGGAATCCAAAAGGACAGGGGTGATTGATTGCAGAAGAAATGAAAAAAGATTCACGTGGATAGGAAGATAGAGATTTAAAAATACAAGTAGGATTTTAGAATTCCAAGTGGATAAAAAAGGATAGACGAGGATAAGAGGGGGATAGATTTGGATACAAACATTGTGGCTTCAAATTATAGGGGCCATGCAAAATTGAAGGAAAGATAGGAAAGACTTAACTTAGATAGGTGGAAGATAGAAAAGGATTAACGTGGACAGATTGAGAATGGAAAAGGATAGATTTGGAATAGTGGTGTATTGATATTGATAGAAAGACTGGGATTCAAAAGGTTTGAAACAAAGACGGAAAGGAATCGAACAGATTGACAGAGGATAAAATTGGATACATTATTTAATTGCATTTCAGTCTGAAAGATTAAAAATTATTCAATTGGATAGAAACTCTATCCATTTACTTCCAGCAGGAAGTTGTTAGGTGTGCAGACTACTGACTACAAAAAATAGAACTCAAATCTAAAGACACATATTACTGAATAAGGAACATTTTTAGTTATTCAATAATTCACAAAATTTGACAGCTTAATTATTACAGATTTTTTCTTTTTTAGAATCTCAGCTGATTACGGAAATACTATAGATACTCTAATATCCATACGATCCTATTTGAATTACTTATAACTTATAAACAGAAACTGGATCAATAAAAGTAGTAACTTGAATATTTACCTCAGCCGATAATTGGTCTATCTTAGAAATATTTAACAAGTTTTTACATTTAAAGAAGAAAGTCTCACTTTAAGTCATATTTAATCCTAAATTTCGACACATTTTTAAGTGCAATAAAAGTGAGACCAATTAGACAAGGACAGATATATGCCCCAGGTAGAAATGGCGGTAGCTGGCCGGAGTTTACCACCGGCGCAGTTCTGACCCAGTACTGTCCACCAGTACAGCCAGCCGGTAGTTCGCCCAGTACTGGCTAACGGTTTGCTCCACAACCCGGCCAGTATTATGCCTGTGGTAGAAAAATTAATTTTTTTTTTTAAATAGGTTTAAAAATGTTGTTGCGGAGTTTTAAAATGTTGTGAAATGATAAAAATAACTATTCAGAAAAACAATTTCTTTCAAATTTTTTTTGGAAAAAATTCTAAGTCCCATCTTGATATAAATTTTAAATGTTGTTAAAATTGTCTTAAACGTCGAAAAACAAAAGATCACACTGCAGCGAAAAAAAATTTTTTTGAAACTTTGAAAATTTCGAAGTTCCTTCCTGAAAAATTATAAATGTTTAAAAAATGCAATTTTTTCAATTATGAAAAGTTGTTAAAATGGTCTAAAATAATAAATAATTAAAGATGATAAGACAATAGTATATGGTTTAAAAAATTTTTTGATAAACAAATTTTTGAAAATTTATAGTATTTATGTAATATTTTTTGTTAGATAAGAAAAATATTCGAATTATTAAAAAAAACTTTAAATCAATTAAAATTATTTATTCTTACGTAACAATTTGATAATTTATTATTAATTATTAATTATTATTAACAATATTAATTAATTCGAAGAAGAAATTTTGTAAACAAATGTGTTTTTATTTTCTTTGATGCCTCTATTCAATATGAGTGTATTTGCTGGTAGCGCTGTATATGAGTCTATCTGCGTTTAGCGCCGAGTATGAGCCTATCTACGAACAGCGCCGTGTAAGAAGTGATCCCAATATTGGCGTCTTTTTCTTTGCGCTTGCGTCGGGGCATCAGATTCATTGGTCGTAGTTGGTGCGCAATTCCAAACGAGTATTAAAAACAATTCTCGTAATTAAAATAAATAATTATTACAAATTGCACAAGGATTGTGTATAAAAAAATTGTATAAATTCATATAAGTCTTTTGTAAAATATAAGTTAGTCTTTGGAATTCAAAGAAAATAAACTGATATTTGGAAAATATATGTTATAAATATTTTCCTTCCCCTCAATAAAAATGTATACAAATTATATACACTCTTGTGCAGTTTGTAATAATTATTTATTTTAATTACGAGAATTGTTTTTAATACTCGTTTTAAATTGTGCGCCAACTGCGACCATCAGCTCGCTGCCCCGACGCAAGCGCAAAGGAAAAGACTGGCGTCGTTTGCAGTGATCTTTTGCAGTGATTAATGTTTCTATACAGACTTCTGATATTGCCAACATCTACTGGACAGGTTCTTCTCGCCATGGTAAGCCGAGGTCCGTACTAGTAAAATTTGCTAGTAAAATGGTTCGTGACAGAATTTTCACAGCAAGCGATCACTTGGTCAGTTAAAGGCCAGTATGTTTGACCCTGCTCTTAGCGATTCACTGATACACCTAAATTACAATCATGCTCCTGATACCTATGCTTTGTACAAACAAACTCGCTCCTGTCTTCAACAACTTAAAGTTCCGATGAGGAATGTTTAGATTAGAAATGAGACGATTTATGTCAAACTTTCTGAAGCTAAATCACCAACTGTACTTCACTTCATTGCTGATCTTGAGTCTTTATGTACTGATATCCAATCGAGGACTCAGCACTCATAGGACAGGCGCACCATTGGACCTCCTCTGCTACTATCTCTGGACCAGAATCCTAGAGGTAACAATATTTTTTCTGTAAATAAACATTTAATTGTTTGTAATGCTAACGCCCAGTCTCTCAAAGCTGATACTCATGAATTACGGTCTTTTTTTTCTAATCCTTATGACATTATTGCTATTTCTGAGACTTGTCTTAACGAATTTATTTCCGATAATTTTGTTGCTATTCCTAATTATTATTTTCTGCGATGTGACAGAGTTGACAGGCAGGGTGGTGGAGTTGGTGTGTATATCTTATCTTCTCTCTCAGCACGTGTTTTACAAACCTCTTCTTGTGATGATACCCATTCTTCCTCAGTGCCTTCAACTGAATTTCTCATAATAGAAATAAAAGCGCCTAATGCTCCTAATATCTTGCTCTCGATAAATTATCGCCCACCTAATACTGGCCCTATCACCGATTTTGAAACGGCGTTTTGTCTCCACTACCCTCTGTAAACTAATGTTATTATTCTCGAGGATTTTAATGCTGATCTTTGTAAAGATGCCCACTATGCTAATCTTATTAAACGATTTTTCTTTTCCAATGACCTTTACATCGTACCGTACTCTGCTACACACCAAACTGCCTCGTCTCACACTTGGTTAGATATTTGTGCTGTAAATGATGAGGATAAGATAATAGAATATGGCCAAAGAGAGGTACCATTTCTTTATCAACCTGACCTCATTTATGTTAAGTATTGTTACCTGCTGTCTAAATAGGAAAACAGATTCCTATCATATCGCGATTTTCGTAACTTGAATTTTGGCGATTTTTTAAGATTTTTGGCGTCTTGCAATTGGTCTGAATTGTCGTCGATTGATCCTATTGAGGATAAAATTTCTATGTTTAATGCAATTGTAATTGATGCTAATGAAAAATTCTCTACACTTCCTATGTATCAACCTAAGAGATTGCCTGCGCCATGGATTATGCAGGAACTAAGGTCGATGATGAGGGGGAGGGACAGGCTATATAAAGTAGCTGTGAGCAATAATTCTGATTACCTCATGTCTAAGTTCCGCACCTTGCGAAACCTGGTTCAAAATAATTTACTATCAAACAGAATTGCTAAATACGGCTAAACTAACGAACGTCAATGACCTTTATCGCCTCTGAAGTGAATTCCGTAAATCGGGCCTTATTAACCCTTAAAAGAATAAAGGATCTTTGCACATATCTGTTGAAGATTTCAATGCCTATTACCATTCTGTATTAAATATATCATCTTCTTATTCCCTTCTATCTCCTACTACATCACAGAATGCACTTGAAACGAATTTCTCATTTTTTCCTGTTTCTTTCATGGATGTTAGTAAGGCTGTTGAATCCATTCGCAGTAATTCCAAGGGCATTGATGGAATCCCTATTAGCTATATTAAAAGGGGCATGGACGTCTTTCTTCCTCACTTAGTAAGCCTTTTCAATTATTCCATAAAATCATGTACTTTTCCTGCCCTATGGAGAAAATCGATCATTCGCCCTATACCTAAAGTTAAAAACCCGGTTTCTTTAGGAGATTAAAGGCCTCTCTCTCTCTCTCTTTTATGTACTTCATCTAAGGTTTTTAAGAAAATTATATCTAAACAATTGACTGAATACCTTAAAACTAACAATCTGTATGATACATAACAAACGGGATTCAGGCAGGTCTACAACACCCAGACTTCTCTATTGAAGATCACCAATGATATAAAGGTCGCTTTGACTTCAGTAAGGCTTTCGATATGGTAGAGCATGGCGTTCTCCTTAGAAAACTTAAGGGAATCGGTTGCTCAGATGAAGTTGTAGTATGGTTTTCGGCTTATCTTCTTGATAGGAAACAAGCTGTATTTGATCCTGATAAAAATATTTTATCTAACTGGCTTCCAGTTACTTCTGAAGTTCCTCAGGGATCGGTTATAGGACCCATCCTGTTCATAATATATGTCACTGATCTTAAGCTTTTTCTTCAACTTGTTAAATACATCTTTTACGCTGACGACCTTCAAATATATATTCATTGTTCCCCTTTTGATATATCTTCAGCGATCGGGACCTTAAATCAAACGATTGAGCTTTTGTATACATGGGCCACAACTAACAAACTTTCCATTAATGTGTTTTAGACGAAGGCCATGATTCTTGATAGTCCTGCCTATCTTAGTAACATCGATACATCAGTTTTACCTCCGCTAATACTAAATGATTCTATTATTCAATACACTAACTCTGCTCGCAATTTGGGTGTCATCTTCAATCCCTCGCTTAACTGGCAGGAATACGTCTGTCACATAGTCAATAAAATACATAGAACATTATATCAAAGTTAACAGAAAAATCGTAGTTAAGTCGCTGCGAATCAAATTAGTATCTACGCTCATCTTCTCTTTTTTAAAGTACTGTTGTCTGGTGTACGACGATATATCTCTCGAACTCGATGTAAAACTACAGAGAGCACTAAATGCGTGTGTGCGATTTATCTACGGCTTACTAAGATACACATCCATATCACCGTATATCAATGCGCCTATCAACCTTTACTGTATCCTTATCTGAGGAAATCCTCCGTTTCTTCGCGAGTCATTTCAATATGTAGACAGTATTCGGAGTCGTATAAGCAGAAGAGACGGAAACTTACTTTACATCCCTACATGTAGAACATCTGCATATTCCAATTCTTACTCTGTCTCTTCTGCTAACCTCTGGAATTCCCTGCCTGCTAATATAAGATCTGCTAATTGTTTAGTCTCATTTAAGATCAAAATTTTCAGCCATTTATTGTCTGACCAAACGTCACTTATGTAATTCTTTACAGGTTCCAATGGTGACACATCCAAAGACACATCTTTTATTTTCTTTTTTTTATCCTAATTTTCTAATTAATCTTTAGTTATTTTATATAAATCTCGCTTTACTATATACAGCGCTTGTACTATATACTCGCATTAGTTCTTACTTTATGTATAATACTGCTATTAATTATTTTATTATTTTATTTTACATATTTAATGTACTTTTATTATTTGTACTTAAATTGTTTTGCCTTAGGAGACACTGTCCCATGGTTTAAATAAACTCCAACTCCGATATATAAACCCCATATTCATCCCTAGTGGTCGACTTTAGTCTTTGATCATCATACTGTCAACATCTCCGCGAACGGACCCTTCAGTACGCGATTTTTAGTCGGTGAAACCTTCGTTCTTACCTTAAGTGGTGCAAGTTATTGTTCGGTAACACTTAGAACATAGTTCTTTCCTTAAGTGGTGCAAATTATTATCGTGGACAGTCGGAAACGTAGTTCCTTCCTTAACTGGTGCAAGTCCTTCGGTATTAACACTTAAAACAGAGTTCTTTCCTTAACTGGTGCAAGTTATTCAGATAATAACACTTAGAACGGGTTCCCTTCAATTGTCAAGTACTGTTGAACTTAGTCGTGTTCCGATAAAAGTGTAACTTTCGGGAACGAACTAAAAGTGGATTCGACACTACTACGTGACTTCGCATCTCTTACTAACCAACTCTAAATCGGATACATCTCAGATACATAACCACACATCCCTTGGTTCTTCTCTGGCCCTTCCAAATAGGAAGGTAGTGTAAGTTATTATTATACTATTAAACATTATTGTCTTGCGCCTGAAATCTAAAATTAAGAAATATTTTATACAAGGTAATTCATGTCTAGCTTCCCATTTATTGAGTTAACACGAATCCCGTAGATTCGATAAGTGACAACGATCCCATTTGAATAATAAATTGTCAGGCCTTACCAACCTGACTTAATCAGCTAATGTCGCCTCTAAGTGATAGATTTTCTGTCACTCTTTTACCAAAGCCCTACCATAGCTCGGGACGTGACAGGCGCGCTCAGGGGGCGCTCTAACACACACACACACACACACATACTAGGGGGGCTTCGCGCGTGCCAACACCCCGTTTGATGGTTGTATATTTATCTAAAATTAAAAATCATATTAGTGTTGGTTTTTATCCAACCCTACTGAAGAATAAAAGGTTTTAATTTAAATGTTTAAAATTTTTTCTTTAAACTTGATAAACTTGATTATTTTAATTTCAATGAAATTGTTTCTATTATTTCGACTCCAAAAAACGTTGTATATCTATCATGACTGCATTATATACTTTAATCTAATCTTTTTGAATCTCCTTTTCATATAAGGCTCCCGAGCCGAATATGAGCTCATATGAGCTCATATTTGAGCTTATGACGGCTCATATGAGCTTATATTAGTACTCATATGAGCCAATATTAGGCCTCATATGAACTCATATAATAGATTATATTAGCTCATATGAGCTCATATGAGCTCATATGATCTTATATGAGAGCTTATATAAGATTATATTAGAGTTTATATCAGTTTATACTAGAGCTTATATGAGCTCATGTGGATACAGAAAGCTAATCGGAAATCTTAAAACAGTGACGGCGGCGATGTAGGCAATATTTTTATAATATAGAGATATGTACATGGTGTCCACGCTGAGGCTTACCAAAAAGTATGCAACCCGGCATAGACGACCATAAGAATAGCATTGACGTGTAAGGCATTTGATAAATCCAATATTTTTTTTCATTTTAGAATGAGAAGAACCAAATTATGAAATCAAATGTTTGGTTGAGACTTACTTGGACGGATTACCAACTACAGTGGGATGAGTCTGACTATGGTGGAATTGGGGTGCTTAGATTACCACCTGATAAAGTTTGGAGACCGGATATTGTTCTCTTCAACAAGTATGTATTTGGTTTTAAATTTTAGATCTCATTACTAGTTGCATTGGAAACAATACACATTTTACGAACATTTAAGGGTAGGTACCTTCTCACAGAGAACTTTGTGGATTACACCAACTAATATTTGTTTGCCATCGTGTTCGCATCTAGGTTTTCAACTAATCAGATTTGCCATATCTTCACAAAATAACCTAGAAAACTTGCAGGCTTAGAGTTTCCACAATAAATGGCTACAGGAAATGGCTTGTAAATGTCTGGTTTGTAATAGACTTTTGCAGAGATTGTCCAAAAGCCCTTTTCACCAGATTCGGTCAGACAAATTCCATCTGCGTTCACCTGTAATTCTATTGTGTCTCTTGAGTGAACAGTAACGTGATTGCATTCTTCTAGACCTCTTTTAAATCCAAAGTAGGCGTATCCCAGATAGCAAAATGCAGTCCATCTGCGCGCACCGTGAATGCACACGTGCGACTTGAAGTCACACGCGTGCGACGCATATGAACCTTATTTGTGTGCGCATATGGCTCCGGGACATTTCAACAACCCTCACTTTTTTCTCGCCATACAAAAATTCTCAGTAAATGACAGTTGGCGTTGTG
>JBAGKK010396580.1:0-18317 GCA_037177015.1 Euceroptres primus
TATATATATATATATATATATAAATACTCTTAATTGTTAATTAAAACACCTGTAGACTTAAATACACTAAAATATTTAATGGTAGAGATTTGTCTTTTTCCGGCAGTCTGAAAAAAGTCCTAAATGACAAAGATCTTTGCCATCGGCAGTTAAGGGGTTAATAATAAACCGCTGAATATAAGGAACTGTCGATAATTTGTGACATCATTATATGTATCAAATGCCCTTAAAGACAGCTAAAACGAAACTTTAATTCTTTTTTCACATTATACTCTATTACCAAATTCCCCGGAAATTCTAAACTACGATTAATCGATCCCCAAGATTAATTTCCCCGGAGTGTCACGTCTCGTAAAGTCCATAAAACGTTATTGCGTTGGGTTAGTGGTGCATGTGCACTTGATGGTGACCAAGATATACAGTAGCACGTGAAGTGTCTTCGGTAGTATCTACTATCTAAGCAAGTCTTAACAGTGTGTTCGTCACAGTTTTCCCGCCTGTGTTTTCTTGGGGGAATAAATTTTTACTAGCCTTCCGACGAACGACCGAAAGCAATTGTGCGGGGTGTGGATTTTGCGTTGTTACGGGGGAACAACGTAAGCGGAACCGTGAAGTCAGGTAGGCAGGCAGGCAGACGGGAGAGCAGATAGTCAGAGGGTAGGCTCCCGGTGCAAGTAGGTTTAATATTTGATACTGCGGGCTGGTCATCCTGCCGAGGCGATAACACAGGCCCCGCGGGAACCTTCCAGCCAACATCCCTCGGAAACGACTGCCCCTCTACAGCTCTACAGTCTACATCCTCGCCTGCAACCTATTCCTCCTACCTATCCTGCAGCTAACCTACACCTATACGCCAGTAGCCGCCGCCCAACCAACCACTGTTGTAACTACCTTTTTCGGAAAATTAATAACGATCGCACGTAAGAGCAGCAGCCAGATGAGCAGCTTCTTCTTCCACTTCTCTGCTACCATGGTACCATGGCTTTATACCACTTCCGGCAGTGTCAGTTAATTCGGTTGGGTTTCAAGTTTCAGATGATCAAAAAAACCAGCTGGGATAAAGCAAGAAGAAGAATTATTCATAATGCAATACTTTCAGATGTGGTAGCTTCCTAATTCGGAAGTTTTAAATTTTTAATCCTTCTAAATTTAATTGTGACATGTTGGAAGACATGTCGTATTTTTCATTGACCCTCTATATGAAATCGTGTTTGCCGATCCTTAAAGTTTATTTTACAACTAAGAACTTCTAAATTTAGTCTAAAAATATATAATGTTCAACGATTATGTGGTTAAATTTCTTTAAACGTCCGAGCAATTGATAAATTTAAAAAATCATATAAAATGATAAAAAACGACGTCAATCGAACAAATTTTATTGGTGTAAATTTTCCAACGTTTCGAGATCGACAGATCTCTTCAGGGAATATTATTATATCATACCAAAATTAAAGAACATCATGAACATGTGCATCAGGGTGGTCCAATTTTTTTTCTTCGAATTTTCATGCTCTCATCTCCCAAATTTGTTCGAATCCACAAAAAAATAAATGCCTATTTTTAAAAAAAAAATTATATTTAGAGGTTCCGCAAGCCCCTTGAAGTTTAATACGTATATCCCAAAAGAAAAAGGCGTTTTTAAATTTTATTCAGAATCGTCAGTATTAGGTAAATCAAGTTGAACTTCAACATTTCTCTTCACAATTAGCCGTAGAATACGAATCAACAATTACTTTTTGAATATCACCCCCATAAGTCTGTTTTATAGGGTCACAAAAAAACCCCTTAAGTGAGAAATTGGGTTTTCGAGTTCTTAGCGCTAATTATGATTTTTACACGATTTTTTTGTTCAAATTGTTTCTAATATATAAAATATTACTTTCTTATGATAATTAGATGTTTTTATAAATTGTTTAAACAATTTATTATTGTCTAAAGCAATTTTCTCTTAGAATGGAGTTAGAAAGTCGTGGTTTTTTCTGAATTTTTCAACTTGTTTTCAACTTTTCAGTTAGAGCGAGGCAATAATCAATTAAAGTTAACAGAAATCATTGTTTGAACAATTTATTGTTATTTATAACAATATTCTCTTAGAATAGTGCTAGAAAGTTGCTGGTTTTTTTTGAAATATTCAACTTTTTGTCTACTTATCGCTTAGAGTGAGCTAATAAATAATGCAATTTAACAAACATAATTGTTTAAACAAATAATTATTATTTATGACTATCTTCTCCTATAGTAATGCTGGAAAGTTGTGGTTTTTTTCTGAAATATTCAACTTTTTGTCCATTTTTCATTTAGTGAGGTAATAATTAATGTAAGTTAATTATTACAATCAAACAATGAATTAATTAAAACAGTGTTATAATCAATTAATTATTTGATTCAGGCCTTTTAATCTCCATACATGTATATTATCATCAATAACAACATGTTTTCTCCAGGGATAGTCTTTTTGTTTAAATTAATATTTGTAAAACATTAGCGAAAGAGTATAGACACTTCACTTTGAAAAAAAATAAAGTACATTCAAAAAATGATTCTTGTTGATGTTTATTTATTATCCGTTCATAACTAAAATAATTTAACTAAAATATTGATGTTCACTTATTATTTGTTCATAACTAAAGTAACATAACTAAAAATCCAAAATAAAAATTTAAAAAAATTGTTGTCATTTATTATTTGTTCACAACTAAAATAACATAACCAAAACGAAAAACTGCAGATTTCAGAAAAAAGCGCAACTTTCTAGCATTACTCTAAGAGAAGCTAGTTCAATTCATCAATTGTTTAAATAATTATGTTTGTAAACTTGCATTAATTATTACCTCACTAAGTGAAAACTGGACAAAAAGTTAAAAATTTCAGTCAAAACCGCAACTATCTAGCATTACTATGGGAGAAGATAGTATAAATAATAATAATTTTCTTAAACAATTATGTCTGTTAAATTACATTAATTATTAACTTACTCTAAGCGAAAAGTCGACAAAAAGTGGAATATTTCAGAAAAAAACCGCAACTTTCTAGCATTATTCAAATAGAATAGTAATAAATTTCAGAAAAAACCGTAACTTTCTAGCGTTATTCTATGAGAATATTTTCATAAATAATAAATTGTTTAAAAATTATTGCTGTTAACATTAATTGATTATTGCCTCGCTCTGACTTAAAAGTTGAAAACAAGTTGAAAAATTCGGAAAAACCCGCGACTTTCTAACTATATTCAAAGAGAAAATTGCTATAAACAATAATAAATTGTTTAAACAATTTATTTAAACATCTAATTATCAGTAGAAATTATAATATTTCACGTATTAGAAACAATTTGTAATAGAAAAAACCTCAAAAAATTATAATTAGAGCCAAAAACTCGCAAAACCCAATTTTTCACCTATAGGGTTTTTTTGAGACCCTATAAAACAGACTTATGGGGGTGATATTTAAAAAGTAATTATTGATTCGTATTCTACCGCTAATTGTGAAGAGAAATGTTCAGTTTCAACTCGATTCACTTAATATTTACGATTCTGAATAAAATTTACTAAAACGTCTTTTTTCTTATGGGAAATACACGTTAAACTTCATGCGAAACTTCTTGCGAAACCTCTAAATACAATTTTTTTCCAAAAAAAGGCATTTATTTTCTTGTGGATATAAACAAATTTGTGAGGCGAGAGCATGAAAATTCGAAGGAAAAAATTTTGGACCACCCTAATGTACATATAGTACATATTAAATATTAAGTAGTGAAGTACAAGTCATGGAAATGAAGATCAAGAATAAAATAAGTAGACGAAAGGTTTTCTCATAAAAAGAGGCCCTCAATTTTAAATCTATATCACGAGGAATAAGTATTGATAACAGTGAAAAAGCGGAAGGTCAGTAGGAAAAACAACATACCTGGTATGAATTAAAATTTGAAGATAAACTCGGCGGGAGCATTATTATCTTCTATTATTATTATCATCTATTTTTTTCATTTTGTTATACATTTTTTTCTACCTTCTTGTATGTTTTTTACAGATCTAATAAATGTTGTTTTGACTGATGAGGGTCCTAACAGTAACAAAAACTTTTCAAAAAGAATTATCGCATCTTTTCTTTTGACCTTTATTTCCAGGACTAGTTTTTAACTCCTTAATATAAAAAAGGTCGAGATTCAACATACAACACATATTATTACATAAATATTACAGGTTATGTGTACAGGTCCGACCGTATCGTGCTGCTAGGGAATTTTATCTGCATTGTCTTTAAAGCTTAGAATGGCATGGCATAATAGTGTCATCTTAGCCTACGTATTCAAACACTGCAAATTTATTTAAAACCACAGGAACACGCTGTTGAACAAAAGGAAATAAAAATTATATCATTTATATTATCTCTAACTTGACAATTGTTATCCATATGGTGGAAATAGCTGGGAACAAAATTGTTTTGTCAGTTCGATTGATGACTGGATGACAGTTCGATTCGAGATTCTACGATTCTCAACATGAGAAAAAACATCTCAATTCAGCATTTTATCACCAGATTCTCAAAATGAGAACGATATTCTTAAATTTGTAGCACCCAGAAACAGCACCAAAAGTGGTGTAGATTTGAGGATCGGCGTTTTACTGTGCGGAAGTAAAATTAAGAAAACAAAGTATAAAATACGAAACTTCGGGATAAGTGGTAAAAAATACAAGGATTTCAAAAATTTTTTAAATTTTAAAACATGAGAGCGTTTTGTCTTGGGAGCGGAGCGTCAAGCCCTCGCTCTCATGTTTTTTAAATCCTTTTATTTTTTATCACTTATCCAGAAGTTTCGGGTTTTTACACTTTGTTTTCTTAATTTTACTTCCGTTTACCATATTTTAGTTTCCAACAACATAAGAACTCACATCCCGTAAAATATGGCTAGTCCATGATGTTCTTTAATTTTGATATGATATAATAATGATAATCCCCTGAAGAGATCTGTCGAACTCGAAACGTTGGGAAATTTACACCAATAAAATTTTCCCGATTGACGTCGTTTTTTTCCATTTTATATAATTTTTTTTTAATTTAGCCTAGAAATCAAAGAATTTGAATTTGTTCTTTGTTGTGACAACTCATCAGTTTACATTAGGCGCACAAAAATTGAAATTCGTATTTTCCAAAACGGTACCCATCCAATATTTTTCTCTTTGCGAAACAAACTGCCTGGAATTTTTTCACATTTTTTGAAAAAGTTTTAGTGGTGCCGGGATGATTTTAACATTTTTTAAATTGTAAATTTTTCAGATTTGTTCTACGGGTTAAAAAATCATAGGGATTCTTTTTATTCAGGCGATTTTCAAATAGATTTAACTTTGATGTCCCTGTAAGTTTAATCAATGTTCCTAGACCTATTTCAACTATTTAAAAGGCCTCCACTACTTATGGAGGGCTATTTTTTTAAGTTCCCATAGATAAAGATTGAAAAAATTATAGTTTGGTAAACCATTTTTATGATAAAAGCAACATTTTGTTTTATCTGAAAAAATTTGTCTGCTTTGTCATAACAGTTTGAAAATCGCTAAAAATTGCAAAAATCACTCAAATAAAAAATATAAAAAATTTTTTATCAGCGAAAACAAAATAATGAAGCAATACTCTATTTTAAACTGAAGAAGAATCCTGTAAAACTTTTTCGACTTATTGAAAATAGATGTCAATTTAGCCGAATTAAAAAGAAATTGATTTTTTGTTCGTTAAAAGAATTTTATTTTTGTACAAAATTTTTTTTTCATTTTAAATTTTGTAGCCTTACTTGCTACCTAAAAGTGTACATAAGAAAAATACCTATAACTTTTGCACCCATAAGAACAAATTTGAAAAATTTCCAAATTAAAAATTCTTCTAAATCTTCCCGGCACTACTAAAACTTTTTTAAAAAATTTGAATTTCCCTGAATAAGAGGAAAAAACTGGACGCATACCATTTTGGAAAAACGACTTTCAATTTTTAAGCACTACCCTAGTTTACACCAACTACAGTTATATAATATTTATACATCAGGTCCGGTTTTTTATAATGAAAAATTAAATGATTAATTAAATGTGTAAATGTTCACAAAGTCATAACTTTGAAATTCCTCATGCTTCCGAAATTGTATGTCTTCTAAATCTGGAATATTTATAAAATTGGATCGTTTGCGAATTCACGCTTCCCTGATATTTTATTAATCTATAAAACATTGTTGAAAATAATTTTTTGATAAGAATATTTGATAATTTTAAACACGTCTAATGAAAATTGCATGCTGAAACTGAAAGAAATTGAAAGCATAAAACAAATGTCCTGAAACAATTTATATTCCTCCTGACTTTTACAAAGCAAATTTATGAATATTGAAAACGTTACATAATCCACACAACATCAGTTCTAATTGTGTTCCTAACGGAAAATGATATCATTACCGTGATGGTCAACAATATTTGAATTTGTGCGTTTCAACAAAACCCTAAATTCGAAAACTGAGAACACCAATTTCACTCTCTATATAATTTTAACCAATATAATTCCGTAAGAACATGCTAGTCATTAATATATCATTACAGAATATGTGCCTTAACCTTGAATAAATAAAACTGACAATTATTAAATTTAATAAAGTACCTCAGTGGTCGATTACAAACTTAATGAGTATAATCGGAAGTCTTCTTTGATATTGGAGATATAGGTAGAACCCATTTGTAGAATGATATGGTATAATATTGTCACTCTTGATCGAGGACTGAAGGTTCACAGTAAAAAAGAATACTTAAAATTGTTACACCTTAAAATGGTTTGGATTAAATTCAGTAAAACTTGTCTGGATTTAAGCAAAATTGATTTGATTTTAAGTAAAATTTAAGATTTAATTTTAAGATTAATTCAAGAATTTAAAACTGAATTCTGAAATTCACCCTCTAAATCTGAATCAGTCAAAATTTTCACTGATTTCATTCAGTGACCCATTTCTAGTTAATTCATCAGTATATTTTGACTGAACTTCAGCGAAATTGACTGAACTTCAGCGAAATTGACTGAACTTCAGTGAAATTGACTGAACTTCAATGAAATTGACTGAAGTTCAGTCAAAATTCACTGATGAATTAGTTATAAATGGGTCACTGAATGAAATCAGTGAAAATTTTGACTGATTCAAATTTAGAGAGCAGGTAACGTGGTATTACATTTAAACCAATATTGTTTAAATCAAGACAAAATTTTACTGAATTTAATACAAACTATTTTAAAGTATAACAATTTTAAGTATTCTTTTTTACTGTATTGAATGGGTTGTGGGTTGAATGAGTTGATGTACACGTTTCTGTTGTACCTCGAAAAGTGCGGAAAGTGTAGATATACAACATACTCAGAGTCAAGAGAACCCTTCAACCTGTATTTCATTCGGAATCTTAATGATAAGTTTCCTAGCCATTTTCTTTTTTAATAAACCCTTCAGATAACTTGAATAGAATATTTTGTACTATGTATTTCAATTTCAGTGTCTTTTTGCAACTTTAGAAGTTAAAAAGAAAGTTCTACACTCAGGATGTCTATTCACATTCTGAAAAAATTTCCCTAATAATATGAAGTTTAAAATGACACTGAAAGCTTTCCGAAGTAGTAGTCTAAATTTTATAATCATTCAAATTTAAAAGTTTTGTAATACAACTTTTGTTCTATTTCTGAATACTAAGGGAAGTCGAAAACAGCATTATACTTTTTTTCCACTTTGTCAAAAACAAAAAATACAAATTTAAAGTTGTGGAATACTAAAGCAAAGTTAAAAGCAAGATAAAACTTGGAATTTTTGAAAGAGGGAAACAATTAGCAGGTTGGTATGAAACCGAACTCTGCACTTAACTATAGCCAGAGGCAATGAGGTTCCCTCTCTTCAGGCTCTTAGGTTCTGAATCTTTAACAGGACGTCACTCATTGTAACTGCTGATACGAGGGGCTGCTGCCTGTCACGTCGATTAGGTGAGACGGTGGATGTTACTGAGATTGGGCTTCGAGCCGCGATTCGAATTCTCTATTTGCTTCTAACATTCTAACGCGAGAAAGCTCTTCTCTCCTGACAACTCAAGCGTTTCTCGAAATCGCTCTTGTACAAGTCCATTGGTCGACATTCGGCCTTCACGTAACGTAATTCTTAATAATCAGCCGACATTTCAACCTCATAGTGAATTAAAATTCACATTATTTATGAATTCTTTTAAGGGTATGTGATACATAACCCAGGTAGGAATTGCTAAAGCTTAGGACATCAAGGCTTAATTACAAAGGTTGTTCCAAGCCTTAATCAATCTTCGGTGATCAATCCAGTATTAATATTTTCTATTTTTGTTTTTTTTCTAATTCTACCGTAATGTTGTAGTAGTTTTAATGTATATATTTTACAATATGGCAGACAAAAAATTTCAAAAATTGAAGAATTAGCAAAAATGTATGGATCTTAATAAAACTGGTCATATTCAATCTAAATCTGGTATCGGATTTTCAAAATTCAAAATGGCTGATTCAATATAGCGGACCAAATTTCTCAAAAATGTTTGGAACTTGATAAAATTGGTAATATTTTGGTTTTCGAGGTCGCTGAATCCAAATCTGAAATCAGATTTTCAAAATTCAAAATAGCGGACCAAAATTTCCAAAAATTGAAGAAATTAGCAAAAATATATGGAACCTAATAAAATTGGTCATATTTAGGTTTTTGGGCTCACTGAAATGTAAATTTTTAATCAAAGAAATATTTCATACAGAGACATTAAGAATCTGTGATAGATAATGACGTTAAGAATTACCGACCGATTTTTTGTTTACATTCAGCGGATTTATTAAGAAAGAAATGTAAATATAATGCTGAAATTTTGGAAAATATAATAAAGAATATATTTAGGCATCGGTGTTTGATGCGTTTCAGTTTTTATTTTGGAAAAAACAATTTTCCAAAATAATTTTTTTTTAAATAAAAATTGAAACGCACTAGACATCGATTCCTTGATATATTTAGTGATGCATATCGAGCGAACGATACGATAAACAGCCGATCCGATCAAAAAGATGTAGAATTACCAGAATTTTGATTTCCGAATCTTTAAAGGTTAATTTATTCCTTCTAGGGGCTATATTGACAGGAAATTTGTTTGCTTGAGAGAAATGTCAACTTTCGAACCGAGTTCGATCGGGAAATAACAAAAGAAGGAACGATCGATCACGAACGAGCAGCGAGAATTATTGGCTCGACATGGATCATTAGATATATACCTTATTATTTCCTCAAACTTCAGCATTATATTTGAATTTCTCTCTTAATAAACCTGCTGAATATAAATAAAAAAATCGGTCGGTATTGTCGGTAATTCGTGTCATCATTAAGTATCACATACCCTTAATTTTGAAATTTAAACCCTTCAAATTTGGCATTCTTATACATATAAAATAGTATAAATAAGTAACTTTTCAGCGGGTTGGATATAAAATTATAACATTATACATTTTTCTAAATTTAACACACACCTTTTTATTTGAGAAGACTTTCCCGAATATTCCAACTAAATTCATGGGAAACCTGCTTAGAAAATTCTAAAAATATTTCAAAGAGAAGTTATTAATTTGCTTGAAATTAGAAAGATTAGCAAATTACAAAAGATTACAAATATACTTACAATTTAACATTTTAATTAAATTCCTTGTAAATACTAATTAGTAATGAAAAGTGAAATTAAAAATTTATAAAAAGTCGGGCAAAAATAAATTAATTTTGAAATTATTTTTCAAAATAAGTTCAATTCGCGGTTTAATTTTATAAAATGGATTTTGTCAAGAAAAAAAAGTTCAAAATGCTGAAAAAATATTTACAAAGTATCAAAAATCATAAAAACATAAAATAGCTTGTGAAAATTTTTAGAAAAACCACATAGCGACTATCGTGGATCAACAGCAATCTATTTAAGAATAAATGGCTGTTGATAAAAGCAGACAAATACAAAAACAATCAAGATGAAAGTGCGCTTTTGACAATTTGGTCATTTCGCCCAATGTTTGTACAACTTCAGTGCAATTCAATTAATGCTCGAGATCGGGTTTAGTTTTTCAACTCGAGTTCCTTACGCACTATAAATAACAATTGGTACAATACTAGTACTAAAAACCGAGGACAGTTTGATCATTTCGACCAAATATTTGCACAACTTTTTGTGCGATTCGATTTATGCTCGAATTCGGATTTAGTTCTCTACTCGAGTTCTTTACGCATCGCACTATAAATAACAATTGGTACAATACTAATACCAAAAACAGAGTATACCATATATCGTATTTCAATAAATATGTTGGCTTTGCACACTCGTATTTGCTGAAATCATAGACTTACATCGTTTTTTCTATGAAATGTAATTTTACTTAGCTTTCTTGAAAATAAAAAAAATTTGTTGACTTTTTAAAAATTGAATTATTCCTGTAAATTAAGTGATAATGAAAAATAAAAAAAATTGAATTTAATGTCTCTTTTATGCTCAAAGTGAAATTATTTCATTGATTATAAATTCATTTATTAGTGGTTAACCCCAGGGACCCACAAAAAATTACTTAAATTGTTTCTTAAAAACAAATAAACAAACCCAGATTTTAAAACCAGATTCAAATAAACATTAAAATCAGACTCAAATCTACAAATAAATTACTCCTTGTAGATTTTGCGCCAAAACGATGTACGTTAAAACAAAGCAAAAAACATGTTAATCATCCTAAGCTAATTAAATTATAAATTATAAATAATGTTTCTAATGAAAAAAATTTGAACTTATTACAACTTTTCTTTTTTAATTTTTAATTTTGAACTTATTTTAAAGGACTTGAATTTAATTAAGCATTCAGAAAACCTCAAGATAAACTTGAACTGAAGAAAAAGAAAAAAATATTAAATTAAAATTGAATTTTAAAAAATGAACAGTGAAGAGAATATATAATAATCTAATAATAAAAAATATATAGCTCTTAGGTTGACTTTGAATCGAAGAAAAGTTGAATACTATATTTGAAAATATTTATACTTCGAGCAAAATTTTCTTGGCTTTCAAATTACATTGAATAATTTCTCTCTGCAGTTTTCAATTTTAATAACCAAAAATCAATTGTTTAAAAAGAACGTGTATTATTTTCACTTTTTAAAACGTTTAAAAAAAGAATGGAATTTTATGTCGCAAACCAAGAAAAACCTATTCTAAGAGAAATAAACTGGCAAAAATCCACTCACTAATAACAAATTAGTGGTCGCTATGTGATTTAATTTAAAACAGGTACTTACCGTCGCGGATTCCCACGTCGGAGCGATGGCAGCATAGCCTCTTCTGGACCGGGGACTATACAGAGGCCTCTTTTCTCTGCATTCTCCTCCCTGTCCGTCAGTGGTGTAATGATTAATACATTTTTTTTAAATAATGGAAATTGAGAAAGATGAAATAATTTCAAAAATGGAATTCATAACTTTGTCAGTTTTCTTTTTGAATATAAGTTACAAAATAATTTACCTGAAGTTTGAGTGGATGATGCCCGATTGGAATCCTTCCAAATCTCCAAAGTCCCAAACACTTCATCACACTTTTTGTCAATTCAAAAATACGCTCGAAACAAAATATCTGAATCAATACAGCAAAATATTTATTTTCAAAATTTATCTCTGGTCTATTCATAAACTTTAATTCGAATAATTTAATCATATAATTAATTCAGTATGTAATTAATTCTGAACTTTTCAAATTTGCGACGAAAAATATTGTAAATTAACTCAATGTAAAATGCAAATGAATTCTAAATCAACTGTCTGGAAATGTTATATTCTTTGATTCAAATATTTTTCACTCCCGCACTGATTTTAAACTTTATCAATATAACGAACTTTATCAATATTTAAGTTTAATCAAACTTTTAAACGGCGAATTTTCATTTTTAAATCACGAGCTCCGAAATCTTCCTGAACATTGAATTCTTGAAAAATACGTACACGAACACCTGCAAAAATAAAAATAGTACACCATGGTTATAAATACAATAACAAAAAATAATTGAAGTTAATTTGAAGGGTGTTTCGGCAAAACAGACTAACTCAAGGAAATCAAATTTTTCAGGCAGGACAAAAAACGATCCCAAAATTCTATTTTTGAATTTAATAACAAAAAAAAAATTCGCTCTTGAGATACCATGAAGCTGAATTGAACCGCGAAAAAAATTTTTTCATACCTTGATCCTACTCCTAGAAAAAAAGATTCAAGTTCGAAAAATGTCATAACAACCTGACCCAATCTTTGGCAATAATTTTTTTCTCCCACTTTTTTCAACTAGGTAAAAAAGAAATTATTTTGTAAAAGTAATAATTGCTCAGAATATTAATTAATCTATACTTAGGAATTAATAAACTACTCATAATTAAAATGCTGCTCATTAACTTTTTAAAAGCAATAATCCCTAAGAATATTAGTCAACCTATACTTAGGAATTAATAAACTGCTCATAATTAATTCCTGGTTTTCATTAATTACTAATTTTTAGACCAATCTGACACACAAGTCATGACAAGGAAATTACATAATCATTGTACAGAAAATGCGCCTGTTATTATTAAATGTGAGATAGGCTTTTTTGGTATAATAATTTATTTAAAACCCTACTTCTAAATTTTTGGAACCATCGGTTTCACTGGGTAATGTATCTCGAATTTAAAGAATTTTTTAGCAAAAAAAAACAATTTTGAAAATTTTATGGGTTACATTGTTTTGCCGAAACACTCTTCACTTGATAATTCTAATTTTGTCAAATTCCAGTGAAAAAAAGAATAATTAAAGTTAACCTGGATAACCTGGAATTAAAGGTTACCTGATAATTCCAGAAATTTGCCAAATTCCAATAAAATTTTTTTTAATAAAATAAAATTCTAATTCTAAACATTCCAGTGATTTGTAAAAGTCGAAATCAGTAAAAGACAAATTACAAAAAACTTCTTGCTTTTTTTAAACTTTTTTTGTTAAAATGCCATTCCAATATAAAATTCAGACGAAACTCCATATGTATATAATATAGGATTTCAGATGGGATTCCATGTGGATCCTTATTATATGCCATTCCTTATTGAAATCATATGGAATTGCACATAAAAATTCGACATTGAATGTCTACTATCGGCGAGAAAATTCGAGGCAACTGACTGACGCCCTTCTTTTTTGTTAAATAACTCAGCCAAAAAAAATGATAGCTTAATGAGTGAATAATCATTTAAAAGGTTAACAAATTTCTACGTTAATGAGCCTGGAACTGATATTGCTAAAAATGTTTTGTAGCTTTCACACTTAAAAATATCCTGAAAAGTAAAGTAATCTGGACTCATTTGAACAACCGACAACTTTGGAGCACCATTTCTTACTAAAAAAAAAAATCAAAAAATACATGAATGTGCGTCAAGGATTTGTAAACGTATTGCCGTTGACGAATTCTGAAAATATTAAAAATTGCTGGCTTTATATGCAAAGATACTATATTACCATACTATTTCGAGTTCTAATTAAGATATTTAAGCTATTTAAGATATTAATCTATTTAAGTTATTTAAAGTATCTGCAATTATCTGAAATTTCTTTAAAATGTGTAATTGCTTTTGTTTTCATGAAAATCGCGAAGTTTTAAGACAGTTTTTTTACTGGAAAACAAGTATAAGAACCCAGCAGGGTTCCTTTTTTTTTTACTCGGATGGCTCTTGACTTTCCTCAACATGTGCATACTTTTTCTTGGATTAGTACCGTAACCCAGAACCTCAGTTTATAACTATAAACTGAGGTTCTGGGGACGTGATGCATACTGAATTACTCTCTAAATCTGAATTAGTAGTTTGCTACTAATGAAATAGTGCTGAATCGTTTACCAATTGCTTTAATAAGCATTTCTACTAATTTTTAGTAGAAAACTACTAATTAATGGTAGAAAACTACTAATTCACGTAGTAAGGGTTCCTAATTTATTTAATAAGCCTTAATAAGTGAATTAGTAGTTTCCTACTATGAATTAGTAGTTTTCTACCATTATTTAGTAGAAATGCTTACTAAAGCAATTGGTAAATGATTCGGCACTATTTTATTAGTAGAAAACTACTAATTCAGATTTAGAGAGTACTTATTTTATATTTATATATTTACCAAAATAATGTTATAATATAATTTATTATAAAAATAAATGTAATAAATACATTATGATTTTTTCATTCACAGAAAACTTATTTTCAAGTAAAAAAATCGTTGAAAACGCAATTCAAAAACTTTGAAAATACATCAATGTTTAAAAATACATTTAACATTGTTTTATTGAAAATATGTTATATCGATAATAATTTCTGCACTTCTAGTAATTCTTGTAATTTTTTTCTGTTGTATGCATCATGTACATATTTATGCTTTCCCAACACTTATTCCATAAATTTTGTATTATTTACCTGGCTCATAATTGTATAAATTTTTTGTATCACTTATTTCGAACGAAATATGATTACGAAAGAGAAAAATTCATCAAGTTAAAATTTATTTAATTAAAAAAGTGATTTGAATTTCCAATAGTAACCTCGGGAAACAAGAAACAAGGAAACAGCCGTGCTAAAAGGAGTAGTTCGTAAGCACATGTTGAAGAAAGTCGAGAACCATCCAAGTCAAAAAATGGCACCCTGCTGGCTCCCTACACTTGTTTTCCAGTACAAAAAACTGTTAAAACTTCGCAATTTTCACAAAGACAAAAGCGATTACACATTTTTAAGGAATTTCAAATAATTACAGATACTTTAAGCAGCTGTTTACAATTTAAATCCCTCCAATATCTTCATTAGAACTCGAAATAGTATGGTTCTATATTTTTGCATATGAAGTAAGCAATTTTTAATATTTTTAAAATTCGTCAACGGCAATACGTTTACAAAACCTTAACGCAAATTCATGAATTTTTGGAATTTTTTTCCTTCGTTTTTTTCAGTAAGAAATGGTGCTCCAAAGTTGTCTGTTGTTCAAAGGAGTCCAGATTACTTTACTTTTCAGAACAGTTTTAAGTGTGCAAACTACAAAAAATTTTTAACAACATCAGTTCTAGGCTCATTAAGATAAAAATTGTAGACCTTTGAAATGATTGTTCACTTATTAAGCTATCATTTTTTTTCTGAGTTATGTAACAAAAACAAGGGCGTCAGCCAGCTGCCTCGAATTTTCTCGCCGATGTGGATGGATTTCCTTGTGGGATACTTGTAGGTAATTATTAGAGCTGTTGCTTTTGAGAGGACAATAGTGTTTCAAAATCTCTTTTTTCCACTTGAGATATTGACATATACAATTGGTGTTTCAGGGTAGTCAGAGTAGGATAGGACATGGTAAAGCGAGCCCCGAGCATCGATAGTTGACTTACGCTCCGACTAACTCCCGCTGCTTGTTACAGCCTATCTGCGCACCGTTTATACGCGTGCACCTAATGTTTGCCGTGTTAGGTCTATTGGGTTAGCCCATACATAAAGCCCTCCTTCTGTTTGATACATATGTACATATAGTCACCTATATCTATGTATGGACAGCCCTATACTTGTATTCAGATTGCCAAATGAGCGCACACGGTGATCGAGAGAACGAGCTTTCATTAGCGACAATCCCTTGGGGAAGATTGTGCTTCCGGCACTATTCTCCTTTTTTTCAGTCTGACATTACAAACCAAGTTAGGCACACAATTACCCCTACGCACTAGAGTTTCAAATCGAGTCTTACAATTTCAGAATTAATCGGAATTCACAATTATAACAAGAATAGATTCCCAGTTCAAAAATATTCTAAGAACACTGTGAAAGTTTTCAAATTATGTAATTTCAAATTTCCGCACTCACCCAAACATTCCTGTTCAGAAAATTCAAATGATTTTTATAAACAAATTGGAAATTCTCATTTTGGCTCACTTATTGGAGCTGTATTTAAATTTTAATCTTTGAGATTTGGAAGCTTTCCAAAATCATAACGTTTCCTTGTTTAAACTGTTTTCAAATTCAAAACACTGTATAGTGGAGTGAAAAAACGAGGTTCAAAATGTCATTTATAATGCAATAATTGACGACCCTGAATTTACCTATATCTATGGATTCGAAACTTTTTGCAATTGTTATAAACAAAATAAGCGTTCGATCGAAAAAACCAAAAACACCTTCGAATTCGTCTCCAAAATATCTAGGTGCGCTTTTTTTGTTTTTTTAAACCATTTTTTAAACAATTACATTATTTTTAAACATTCTGCAGTTGTTATAAACAAACCAACAGTCCGATAGAAAAACCAAAAACACCGTTGGATCCTTCTTCAAAATATCTAGAAGCACCTTTTTTTAAACAATGCGTTTATAACAATTGCATAATGTTTAAAAATAATTTCATTGTTTAAAAAAAGAAAAAAAGGCGCATGTAGATATTTTGAAGAAGAATCCAACGGTATTTTTGGTTTTTCGACGGACGATTAGTTTGTTTATAACAGTTGCAGAGTGTTTAAAAATAATGTAATTGTTTAAAAAATGGTTTGAAAAAACAAAAAAGGCGCACCTAGATATTTCAGATTTGAATCCGAGGGTGTTTTTGGTTTTTCGATCGGATGCCTAGTTAGTTTATAACAATGGCAGAAAGTTCCGAATCCATATATGGAGCCAAACCAATGTACGCCTAAGTTGAATGACGTACAAGAATTGTTAACAATATTGTTTAAAAAAAACAGTTCTCTTAGATATTTCTAAAGCGAATCCAAAGGTGATTTCCGTTTTTTGATTTGACGCATAGTTTATTTATAAAAATTGCATAATGTTTAAAAATAATGTCATTGTTTAAAAAATTGTTTTAAAAAAGGCGCATCTAAATATTTTGAAGAATCCAACAGTGTTTTTGATTTTTCTATCGGATGATTAGTTTGTTTATAACAATTGCAGAATGTTTAAAAATAATGTAATTGTTTAAAAAATGGTTTTAAAAAACAAAAAAGGCGCACCTAGATATTTTGGAGACGAATCCGAGGGTGTTTTTGGTTTTTTGATCGAACGCTTAGTTTGTTTATAACAATTGCAGAAAGTTCCGAATCCATAGATACAAGAAACTTCAGGGTCTAATTATGCACCGATTTTAGATTTTTTTTTTTGAAAATTCAGGACCAAATTCTTCAGAGATTGGTGAGAGACCATTTTTGATCTTTTTGTTTATTTAATTTTTATGTTAATGCAAACAGCGAAACAAAATTTCGATTTTTTTAATTTCATTTTTTATTTCCTAGAAACAATTTTTCTTATACTTCCCGTCACTTGGATTCAATGCACAGAGGTATGTGAAAGAAAAAAAATTGTTAACTTGTAAAGTTAATTGTTATAAACAAATTGTATTAACAAATAATCGACATTAGAGGTTATTCGTCTTCAAAGTATATTTCTGCTCTGAAATTGCTTGCTTTCATCATTAGGATGATACGTGAAAACATCAAAATTTAAGATTGGATGTTATTAATTAATTCTATAAGCAAATTAAATAAACAAATGTACATCGTAGACATTTACACTCGTCTCGCGTAAGGGTGCTGGCCTTGGGGGTAGACGGCAAGTTAGTAAGCGCTATAAATCACCGGATTTAAAACGACGAGCGAGCACTCTTATGTCAACACTCAGGACCGCATATATAGTCTCTGAACAACTTCTGGAGGCCCTGACTGCTCGAGCGATGAACTTCAGTGTAGGCCGCCAAGGGACGCTCAGGAGGGGGGGGGGGTAGAACCAGTCAAGCGTGAACAACCGTGATGCCGGCTAGTTGATAAGCGGCTTGCTTACGCGAGATGAGTATATAGACAGAAAGAAATTGTTTTATCTTCTGGTCTTATTGTAATTATATTACCAATGAAATTTTCTGAAAAAATTTTGCTATGAATCACTAATCGTTTATTTTATAAACAAATTATGTAAACAAATGTACATTGCAGATATTTATAGACAGAAAGAAATCATTTTTTAAAATTATATTTTAATTTATATTGACAATGATGTGTCTAAATGAAATTTTGTTATTCATTACTATTTGTTTATTTTATAAACAAATGCACATTCTAGGCGTTTATAGGCAGAAAACGTTCTTTCTTCTAGTCTTGTTAAAATTATATTGTGAATGATGTTCTCTGACAAAATTTTGTGATAAAATGGAATTCGTAAAATTTATAAACAATAGTACATTTCGATACGTATGTGAGAGGTGATTATTTAGCGCACGAGACGTTTTTCGCACGAGCGAAGCGAGTGA
>JBAGKK010396687.1:0-13252 GCA_037177015.1 Euceroptres primus
TTCCGTTTTAGAAATAAACCACTGAAGAGGACTCACATGAGAGTCGAAACGTTTGGATAAAAAAACACCGTTTTTTTTAATTTTCGACCCTAAAGCCCATGCAAAGCACCAACAAATTTGAAATATATAAATATTTGAAAAAGAAGAATCATCTTTTGGCTTTTGAAATCCTGACTCGTTATTTTTAGCGAGGAAACGGAACTTCGTAGAATCATTGACTCGATTTTTTATTAATTCAAGAGAAGCTCTGCATCTTGCTACTGAGAATAATCATCGGAGATAGAAGAATTCCGTGATTCGATTGCAATTCCTGAATTTTATTAACCAATTCTCAGAGGAATGAAAATTCTCATAAATTATCACTCAAGACGATTTGATCTCGAAGAGATAAAGTTAGGCAAATATTTTTGTTTACCTTGAAGATTTTCGCAGCCACGTCTAATTTTTACAAAAAATTTCTGTTTATCAACTTCCTATTTTAGTCACTGATAAACAGAATATTGGGTCAATATATCTTCTATTTATAAATAGTTTCAAAGAAGATTTAATTATTTTAAAAGAAGAAAATTCTTCGTAGTAAAAAGAATCATATTTTCAATTTTTTGTGTCGAAAATAGGACACTTTTTTACTAATGCATAAATCTATTTTAAAAATCGACAGATTCTTCAAATCCTTGAAAATTGTGAGAAAAAAGCACTGCATCGTTTCTCGAAGATGTTCGGAAGCTGGTCTTCGAAGAATAACTCAAACAGACATGGCAATCACTCAATTTGGATTTATTGGATTCACTTTATTATCTGGTGAACAATTGGGTGTAAAGTCAACTGACGAAGAACTCGAAGGACTCATTCATTTTTGGAAAGTGATTGGCTACATGCTAGGAATGCAAGATAAGTATGCATTAAATTTTTATTTATTTTTAAATTTCAAAATTGGATATTGATTGAAAAATCTTAATTCGAAACATTTTCTTCTCGTTTCAGATATAATTTGTGCAATGGAACAGTAGAAGAATGCAGAATTCTGTGCAGACGACTTTTAGACGAAATTTTCATTCCCTGTTTTGAGAAAGAAAATAAAGAATTTGAACAAATGGGTCGAGTTCTTATAGAAGGATTGTGGCCAGTTACTCCTTTTTTGGATCCCAAAGCTTACACAGCATTCACTCTGCATCTTGCCACTTCTGCTACGACCAATAATAATCATTCAGTCATAAATGGTAAGTTATTTAATTTATTTTATATTTTATTTTAATATTTCGTTTTATATAATTTATCTGTTAATTAAATTTTTAAATAATATTTTAATAATATATTTTTTCAGATACATCTTCATTGCCACTGAAGAGTAAAATCTTGTTGAATCTGCAGTTAAATGTCCACAAATATATAATGCCAACGAGATATTGGTGGTCAACAATTTTTCGAACTATTTTTAATTTCCTAATGAGATTAGCAATTTATCTCACAGAGAAATCACCTTATCTAGCTTATATGGTTTTTGGCAAAAACAAATCGCACGTGAATATCTACAAATTTCATTACGAATGAATCCAAAGTCATTTTGAAAATTACACAAAGTTCATTTAAAAATAAGATGTAAAAAGACACGTAGTTTGTACTTATATAGAAATTTTTGTGGGGGCCAAAAGTACAAGAGTTATAATGAAATCCCTGAAGATATTGGCACTGGAAAAGTTAATTTGCCTGTAAATTAGTTTAAAAAACTTTCAATTATTTTAGATGAAAAACTTTTTTAGGGTCTAAAGTTTAAGAAAAATCGTGATGAGAAACCAAAATAGTCGTCCAAATGTTCACTAAAGTGGACAAAATTGTACATTAAGAAAAAAAAATCTCGCTAGAATTTTCCAGAGAAATAAGATTGTAGCATTTTTACAAATTAAGTGCAACAAGGGTTAAAGCAAATAGAAAAAGGAAATTAAAATCAATGTTACGTATATAGTGAATATCTTTCACTCGAGTAAAAAAATGTATATCATTTATTGAAAAATGATAAAACAAAAGTTCTTGAACAAATTAATTTATTGTTGAATCACTAAAATTAAGATCAGCTTTAATAACAATGCCATCTCATTAACATTTTTTAACAATTTCGGACTTGCTTTGTATAAACATTTTTACTTTAGGAACCTTAAAATTTAAATTTAAAAAATCGAGTTTTTCATGGTGAGATACGATTAGTGAAATTTTAAAATTTTAATGTGAACCAGAAAAGTAGTTGTAATTTTTTCTTGTAGATAGCTAAATCTTTATTGTTGAATAATTTCCTTATTGTTTTTTATAAACATTTTAAGGCTTTCATACACTTTGGTACCTGGTACGATATTGTAAATAGTATGGAGGAAATATAATGTTAGTTGAGTAAAGACGTAATTTTCTGACTTACTATATTTAATAAGTGTTATATTTTTTGTTTTCCAGAATAATTAAATAATTTGAACAGCAAAAACAACAAATATTAAGATCTTCCTGAATTGTTTTATTTATTTCGTTGATTTTAACTTTTAAAACAGATTTAATTTTAATGAAGTTTTTAATTTTAAAACCTTCAATCTTTAAAAAGAAAGGCAAGTAATTAATTAAAAAATTTTTAAATTAAATTTTAAGAAAATTACAATGTTTTGATTAAATTATTATTTTATTTAATTTGACGAATAAATTAATATTTATTTAGCATTTAATATTAATATAATATATAATAATTAATAATTTTTAAGAAATTTGAAAAGTCGAAAGAATTAGTCGATATGTGAAGTGATTCAGTGCAATTTCCGGTAAAACAATATTCATTGACGTCAAAAGTTGTCGATAGAGGCATTATTTTATTGACTTTACATGTTATGTCAAAAAGACTTTGTTTTCGAATTTAATTTTAGAACCGCGACCACTGAGTGTCTCGCATTGCTATGGGTTCCGGTAAGTATTACAAAACAACCCCTGATTAAATTTCCCAACCCCTGATTTCACAATGTTTGTTCAACGTTTTGAAGGTTGTGTAAGAATTCCTGTTTAATCTAATATTATCTTGTTTCTTTAATTTAAACCAAAAATACATCCCAAACTTTAAATGTTTGGGATGTTTAAAATGTGTAAAATTATTATTTTAATAATACTATATTATTTTTGAAAAACCATATTTTCTCGCAAATAAATTACTCTAAACGTGTTCAATTTCTTGAGCAGATTTTTGAAGAATTCCCAGATATTTAATCATTTCAAAGATTACTTTATTTTTTGTTCCTTCAATTAATATTCAATTGTAAATAAAGTGTAATATATTTTATACTCCGAATTCCGAGTTGTAAATATAATATACAAATTTTTTGACTTGATTTACAATATTGTAAATATTTTATTTTATATTTACTGAATTTAGGTACTTAATTTTTTATTGTTTTTTATTATGCTTTATTTTTCTTTTATTATGCTTTTAAAAAAAATCCTTGGCCAATTTATGCTTGTTGTGTAAAGTCTTCAACTGGAAATGTACATAAAAGTTGTTGAATGAAAAATCCATAGGTTGTGGGAAAATAGGGATTCGTTATGTATTTTAAATACGCGTAATTCACACATTTAGACACCCATAAATGTAAATTCCTCACTATTGAAGTATGTGGTTTGAGTGTCCCGTTTGCATGCTAGAAGAATTAAGGTCATACGGAAAGGCTAATTGCACAGTTATTATACTCGGTAATTTTTTTATTTTCTGTGGCAATTATCTCGTTCTGCAAGGATGTCATCCAAGATATAAAATTTGTTTAGGATATAAGGGTCATTGTCAAGTATTTCATTTTCAATTCACTGTTTATTAATCAATATATTAATATTCAATATATTAATATTCAAGATATTAATATTCAAGATATTAATACATTAATATGCTGATGAACAAAATTTGTCTCCAAGAAATTAATAATAATTATCAAAATAATTCGTATTTTAAATAATTTTAGTAGCGAATCCGTTTTATAAAATGAAAATTATTTCCGGTATTCAAGTTTTATTTCGTACTTCGACATTAAAATTCTTTAAATTGTTATCAGTTAATTAGCAGTTAAATTAATTTTAATGTATAATAATAAATACGAAATTTAACATGTCATACTTAGGTCTAATGATTAGTTTCAGAAACGTGTGACCTAAATTTTGGAAAAAAAGAAATTAAGGCCAATGGGACATCTGCTTTATATTTAGCTAAATTTCGGAATATCTTTGGGGTCTATTTTTTCTCAATTAAGCATTTTGAAATTTAAAATGAAAAAGCTTCAATCGGGATAATTAATTAAGCTTAAGTAAACCTAGTTATTATGTGTTTGAAAATATTTTAAGTTTCACAGAAAAATAAATAATGGTCCTTTTCTAGTCGATGGTGAGGCAATATTTTCAGCGATAATATTTGCTTTTACATTCAAGTCAAACACTATTTTAAACAGAAATGACGCAGATTATTACTATTATAAAATTATTTTCATATTTCAAACTCTTTTTCAAAATAATATTTCCGGGTCAAGTTTTTTAAATGGAAGCAGAAAAATTTAAAGATTCCGCGGTACTGGGAAATTCCGAATTTGTATTTTTACAAATTCAAATTGAAAGAAGAATTTGAAAATTTTTAATTTCTAGTATGAATTTTTTATTATAATAATTGGAAACTAAAATCCTTGAATTTGAGGAACTAATTTCAAATTCAAAATGACCTCGGAAAAATCGATTTTTATTCTTAATAATTAATAATTATCGATGAAGGACAAATTATTAATAATTTATTTTATTTTATTAATAAATTAATAAATTATTATTTATTAGTCTCGAAGATTTCTGCTGGATGAAAAATCTGGTGATTGAAGCTGTGGTCTTTGCTGAATGGCGAGTAACGAGTCGTGTTCCTGTACAGACAGTTCTGCAAAAGACAAAAATAATCAAATATTTTCAAAAAGTCCTTGTGTTCTCTGCAATTGTGACTGGGAATTAAATATAGGTTACGGAGTGGCTGTTGGCTTTGCAATTCTAGAAATTAAACGTCTTTTTCTATTGGCTCTTGAGATGATAATTGAGTTCTCAGTTCTTCAATTTTCTGGTGCCATAAAATCTGTTATCATCAGCTTCATTGATGTTGCTCTAGGATTCCCTTGTGCCCTAGCAGCTATCTACTCGATTCGCAAGTACCTAAGTTATCCTATCGTCGAAGCTAGATCTTAATTCCTGAATCCTGAATTCTAAAATAATACAAATTTTAAAGAGCTATTTTAATTCTATTTTTAAAAAATGATGATATGTATTTTACTTTAGAAAAAGAGAAAAAACTATTCAACTTAAAAAAAGATACAACTTGGAATCTTTCATCTGGAAACAATTTTAATTTAAATTCTTTTAATTTGAAAACGATCCAACTTGAATGCTTGTAATTTGGGATCAATTCAAATAGAAACAATATGATTTGAACTTTTATAATTTTTTTTTTCAATTGGAAAACGAATTGAAAAAAATTAAGAATTTTTCCACACAGAAAAAAGTTTTTTACATTCAAACAATTTTTTTAAAATCAAAAATATAATTGCATTGCTATGGCGTCAAAAAAACATTTGTTTGATTCAAACGAATATTATTTGATGTTCAAAAGAATATTATTTTAATTTAAAAAAATTTTGTTTGAATAACTTTTTTTTGATCAAACAAATGTTTTTTATAGAAAAAAATTTTCATTTCGAATCAAGAAAAAGAGGTTAAAAATGATTTTTTACTTGAAAATAAGTTTTCTCTGAGTGCATTTTTAAAAAGAGGCAAAAGAGACAATGTCAATTTTTATTAAGAAGGAACATTTTTAAGTTGAACTTTTTTCAATTCGAAATATATCCTATTTGAACTAGACTATCTAAAAAAAAATTCAACTTGAGCATTTCCAATTTTTAAAAACAGAAAAAGACCTTAGTACTATAACGTCTTTATTTTGATACAGTTCTAATTTAAATTATTTTATTTAAATAACGAGTCAATTTGAATGCTTTTACTTTTAATTCAACTCAATAAAAAAAATTCATTTCTAACTTTTTCAATTGGAAAAAGATCGTATTTCAATTATTCTATTTGAACTGTACTTTCTTAAAAACAATCTAACTTGAACTTTATTTCCAGTTTTGAAAAACTTGAATATTTTCAATTTTGAAAAAGATCCAAAGCAAATTCATCCACGTTCAAAACAATCTAACTTGGTCGTTTTCAATTCGAAATCCATCCTATTTGAATTTGACTATTTAAAAAATATTCAACTTGAATTTTTCCAATTTTGAAACAGATGCTTGAACTCTTTCATTTTCAAAACAATTCTAATTTAAATTCTTTTATTTTAAAAACGATCGAACTTGATCGCTTTTCACATTAAATCAAGCCAATTAGAAAATAGAAAAAATTTAATGGCTCCTTTTTCAATTGAGAAACGAATTGGAAAATAATCTAGAATTTTTCCAAGAATTTTTTGATGGAAAAATTCTTGATTACATATTTAAAAAAGTGTTTTCTTAAAAAGAGGCAAAAGAGACAATGTCAATTTCTGTAAAGTAGGAACATTTCCAAGTTGAACTTTTCCAGTTTTAAAATAATTTAACTTTATTATTTTCAATTCGAAGTATATGCTATTTGAACTCGACTATTTAAAAAAAATCCAACTTGAACTTTTCCAATTTTAAAACAGATGCTAGACTCTCATTTTCAAAACAATTCTAATCTAAATTTTTCCATTTTAAAAACGATCCAACTTGAATCCTTTTACTTTTAATTCAACTCAATTAGAAAAAATTCAGTTGTAACTTTTCCAATTGGAAAAAGAGTGGTTTGTAAATTTACTTTATTTGAACTGCACTTTCTTAAAAACAATCTAACTACAACTTTATTTCCAGTTTTGAAAAACTTGAACATTTTCAGTTTTGAGAAAGGCCCAAATCAAGTGGGTCAATCAATCTAATTTCTAAAGTCAACACTTTTAAAATAATCTAACTTTATCTTTTTCAATTCGAAATCTATCCTATTTGAACTCAACTATTTTTAAAAAATCCAACTTGAACTTTTCCAATTTTGAAACAGATGTTCTTTCATTTTCAAAACAATTCTAATCTAAATTCTTCTATTTTAAAAACGATTGAACAGCTTGAATGCTGTTCAATTACTTTTAAATATGTAAACTGAATTAGAAAATAGAGAAAATTCAATTGCACCTTTTCCAATTGGGAAAAGATTCTTTTGAAAAATGTTCTATTTGAACTGAGCGAATTTCTCTACTATATTAGGTGCACTTTTAAATATGTAAATGAATTAGAAAATAGAGAAAATTCAATTGCACCTTTTCCAATTGGGAAAAGATTCTTTTGAAAAATTTTCTATTTGAACTGATCGAATTTCTCTACTATATTAAGTGCACGAATTTAGAAACCGAAAATTAGGTGTCTCACTTTCTTCCTAAGTTATTGAAACATAGGGCCTCTCTTTTCAGACGTCAGAAGCAACCATGTTATTCGAAAGTGAAAATTCTGTTGAAGTGTGTGGGATTGATAATAGTTATATGTGCTATACTGAACATGGTGACCTTAGCCTCGATTGGGTATCATATTAACGTAAGGCAGAACAATGTAGAAAATTTATTTAATTCTTCAATGCACCTCTATGCTACTAACGAATCCTACAAATTTAATTTGGATGAAATTCAGTTCGAATTTCAGTGCTGTGGTCATTCGAATTATGCAGATTGGTTCCTCTTCGATTGGCAGGTGAAAATACATTCGATAGGTAATGATATATCAAGCTTCATTTGCCAGGACAGTTTTTGACAATAAAAAAATTTCATTGCCTCTTAGTAGTTCAATTTATATTAAAAAGTTCTAATTTCAAAAGTCTAGTTTAAGTTTTCAATTTCAGATCTTGTTTCAAGATATTTAAATTTTTTATCTTTCAGTAATAAAGTTTCAAATCAAAGAAATACTTGTGCTTTCATGTTGGATGCTTTCAAAATTCTAAACTTGAAATTGTCTTCAAAGAATTATAAATTTTTAAGTTTCAAAAAATTCTTATTACACGCTTTCAGGTTGGATTTTATTCATTTTGAAAAAACAATTCATGTATAAAAAATTTAAATATAAAAATATTCAATTTTTATAAACATAGAGCTTCAATACTTCCAATTTAATAATAAAATTCCAATATAACAATTTTAACTTCTATTTTGGAAACAATCCCATTTTAAGGATTAGCAGTTAAATTCTCATCACTATGAGTAGGTATTACTTTTTTTCTCTGAATTTGTTCTCAAATTAAAAATATGATCAATAACTAAAATTCTTTAAGATCTGAATAATTCAATACAACTTTTCCAGTTTTAAAAAATATATTTGAATTAAAATTTTGAGTTGAACCTAAAGGTAATCCATTTTAAAAACCCATTCATTTTAAATCTTTAAAGAATAATCCAACTTCTTCGTATTTAAATAACTAGGGTGTCTAGCGATCAGGCTATTTAAAATTCCCGGGTTTTTCCCGGCTTTTTCCCGGTCAATTTTTTTTTCTCCCGATCAAGTTAAAAATGTCTTTTTGTGATTTTTGAAAGTAAACATATACATAGAAATGGAAATTTTAACATATTACACATATACAAAATTTATATCGTTAAGAAAATAATTATTTATTTACACAAGCCAAACTTATCTTTAAACACAGACTGAAGTGATAAATATTAATTGAAAGTACATATTTTAAAACTTTCGTAACAGATAAAATGTAGGTCTTTCTCAAAATGAAAAACAAACCTATGTCGAAATTAAAAAGAATAAAGATAAAAATGTTTACAAAGTATAATTAAATCGAAGGACGTATAATATTTTACCTGTAGTAGTGATAAAAAATACATTAAATTCGTTGAATTATAACGCTGTTAAAATTTTGTAGTCAATATTATTTATCCGATAAAAGGTCATTTTTGTAGAATTTTTCAAGTAAAGGACATTTTGTAGAAATCAGAATTAATTTAAAATTATAAAATTGAAACCTCAAAAACAAAAAACAAAATTGAAACCAGTTGGTTTTTTAAGGAAACTCCAAAAATCGACTAAATTGATAAAATAAATATTTTTTAAATAATTTAAATTATGCAGTCAGAATCACAAGTAGTTTCTTAAATGCTATTAAAATCTGAAGAATAAAAAAAATAAAGTATAAGTATAATCCCGATCTTGAATAAAATTCCCGGTTTTTTTTCGGTAAAATAAAATTCCCGAGGTTTTCCCGATTTCCCAGTCCGCTAGACACCCTTCTCCTCTAATTTAAATACTTTAGAATGAATATTTGCCATTTAAACTGGAAAAAAATCTTCGAAGTTGAACGCTTTTATAAATATAACACTACCATCAATTCTAAATTTATAAAATAAATCACTAAGGCTTCCTTTCCCATGTAATCAATCAGAGATTAGATTCTCTATCACGAGAGGAGATAAATCCACAAAGAAAAATTTCGGATGAAGAGTTTAGGGATCGTGGAGTGCCTTTCAGCTGCTGCAATATTCATTCCCTGATGCCATGTGCACATATACAGATGACAGAAGCAGATGTTAAAACAATCAACATTCATGGTTGTTCAAAAATCTTGAATTATGTTCTCATCAGAATCGTGGTTTTTGGATATATCATGACAACATTGGTTATAATCTCTCAAGCAGTCTTGTTTTATTTTATAGTCAAAGTATGAATATATTAAATTAATATATTTCATAATATTATATTATATCGTAAATTCTTTATAATATATTGAATTCTATTTACTACGTATTTTATTACTTTATTTTTTTACTGTTAATTAGAGATTAGGGAGCTTTGGAAATATCCTTTTAATTGAAATATCCAAAAAATGTATTTTACTAATCTATTTTTTTTAATTTTCAGATTACAAGAAAACCTCTTCCTCAAGAGTGCCCTTCAGATTGTTCGTGCCTCTCTTCTGGAGATAGTTCCCCCAGGTGTCCTTTAATGGAACCGAGTTCACCTTGTAGTTATAGTTCCAGGTAAGGCAATAACAATAAATTATAAATATAAATCATTATTGATAGTGTAGTAATATGGATAAATTATTAAAAGATAAAACCTGTGTATGAGCTTACTGAAAGAAGCTCAGAATGACTTACAGAAATATTGTAATTTCAGGATGCTTTGTTCTGATTTTGAAAATTGTAATTTTTGCTTCTCATTTACGATACATAACTTTTTATTTTAAATAACTTCACGTTGAACGTTGATCCTTTTCAAATTCAATTGTTTAAAATTAAAAAATCTGCGAATAGTGTATTCAGATATAATATTTCTAATTAATAATTAAATTATTCTCAGTTCAGAGTCTCTTTCTGTCGGAGACGAAAGGCCTTTTCCAATTGGAAAAAGAAATTCCAAAATCATGCAAATATCAAGAAAATCGTCTATTTATTGGAGGAATAATGGGCTCGAAAAAATGAATAAATTAAGAAGTCAAATCAGTACTTCGTGCTCAAGTCTTAGTGATATATCCTCTTTAGAATCTTACACAAAACGAGATACAGCGAGAATTAGGCCCAGTACCCATAAGCAACATCAAATTTCGCAAAAGCAATCCTGCAGGAGTCTTTTGAAATGATAAACACAAAAAAAATTTAGTCAAGGATAAGAAACCTCTTGTTATAAGAGCTCAAAGGAAAACTTTAGGTATTATAAAAAGTGCAAAGAGCTCTAAGGAAAACTGTAGGCATGATAAAAAGTACAAAAAGCTCAAAGGAAAACTTTAGGTATGATAAAAAGTGCAAATTCCAAGTTCATCCGGAAAATAATAAAAAATGTACTGATGAAAGAAGAAACTTTGCATCTAAGGAAAATAACGACAGACTTTGATCAGATAAAGTTAATATTATTTTAAATTGAGAAAATAAGTCACCGTTCTTGAAAAATAAGAATTTTCCTTTATTCTTTAATCTCTACAGGTAAAAAGATAATAAAAGGGAACAAATATACTTTAGATAAATGATAAAAATCTTGGATAAAGAAACCTGGAGGACAATTTTGAAAAATAGATTGGACTTTGCAAATATTTTTATCACCGAAAATATTTATTTTTTTAGCAATTGTTGCTTTTACTTACAGATAACTTCCTTGAATTAATATTGATTTAATATTAATATATTTGCACTTTTTAAACTCAAAAAAATAATTTATACTATTTATATTTAAATAAAAAAATATAAAAATTTATAAATAAATATTGTAAATTTTAGAAGCAAGATTTCAAAAATCGAAAGGAATAAGATCAAGAGGTTTTAGTATGACGGGTTGCATAAAAGAAGGCGAGGTTTGTTACAATTAATTCTTAAACCTCCCACATCATTGCTGACCGTAGAAATTTATTTATAACATTGTTATTGATAACGAATGTATTATATTTAGAATAAAAATATATCCTCTAAAAATTATTTACAATCATTTTTAGAGCATGAACATTTTGGAGTTTCATATGGAATAAAATAAAATGTTTTTTCTCTTAGAAGTAAACTAAAATTTACTGATAACGAATGTAATATATTAGAATAAAAACATATACTCTAAAAATTATTTTCTTGAATTAATGTAGTATATTAGAATAAAAACATATCCTCTAAAAATTATTTTCTCGAATTTCGTAACTCAGGAGTCAATTATTATTTTTAAATTTAGTTAAGCAGAGAAAAATTTTGAAATTCTTAATGAATATATTTCTCAAGAAATATATTGTAATTACTTTGACCGTGGAGAATAAATGAGGTATCATTCTATCAAGACTTTATGTCACAAACTTAATTGCGCCATTTAATTAATTGTAGGGAAAAATAATGAACGGTTATCTTTCGAATTTGCATGAGCGAGAATGACAAAATATCAGATTAATTGCCATTGCCAAGTCAGCTCTATTAAAGATGTATTCCACTTTGCAAAGTAATGACTTTGATGAAGAAACAAATTATCCGTTTAAAATTCGTTAAAGAATCGACATAACAGTCAGTTTAATTCCAACCGTAATGAATATAAAAATTCATCCAGTCTGAGTAAACAAATTGTGTCCCAATTGATTTGTTTCAAGTGCTTTTTTAGCTGTCGTGTGTTTATTCAGTTGTTAACAAAATTCACTTGAATTATTTTTAAAGGGGTAATTTAATACACGTGTCAGAATTTGCAGCCTAAAAATTTCCATCGAAAAATACGATAAGAGATAAACATTTTATTCAAACAATATAAATGTTTGCAGGAAAAGTGACTGTTTTAGGCCCAGAAACTATGTTTAAAATTATGTAATAAATTACATTGTAAAATTGCTTAAAAAGTTTTTGTTACATGTAATAAATTACATTGTAAAATTGCATCAAAATTTTGTGTTAATTATAAATTATATTGTAAAATTGTATCAAAATTTTGAACACAGTTTCTTCAACAAAAATAGGTAGCCAGTCCTTCTACAAAGAAAATGCATTTTTCCGTGAGAAATAGCAAAACAATTAGAAAAATTTTATTTTTAAAAAATTATTCTATATGAAATAGTTTGTTTTGAATTTTCAAGCATAAGCTGTGGTCTATTTAAGTAATAAATATTGTTTCCTACAGTTATTTTATTATTTGTTTATATAAATATTTTAAAGTTATCTGAGCTTGTTTCAAATTATTAAAAATTTTATAATAAATTTTTAATTCAATTTTTTTTAGTAAATTTAATTTTAAGAAAAAAAAAAGAAGTAAAATTCAAGTAGTTCTTTTTGTCAGATAAGAATGGCTTTAACTATTTCGTGATAAAACTTTATATTCAGTGGCTCGCAAGTTCGGCAACGACACCAAGAGCTCTTTAGTCGCAAATCTTGGGCGAATCGAGTCTGACCCGGCTTGTAATAGAACGACCGCGTTGCGCTTTGCATTTCTGGCGTTTCAGTCGTTGCCACAGAAAACACAAAAAAAATTACATATTTAGAACAAGCCTCTCCCCAAGGCTATTTTCATTATGGAGTTCCACATGGAATAAAATAAATTAAAATAAATAAATTAAATTTCTTCTCTCAGAAGTAAATTTAAAAATTATTTTTCAAGAAGAAAAAATCCAGTTAAATAAGTCAGGCTATTTTCATTTAAGACTTCCATATGGAATAAAATAAATTAAAATAAATAAATTAAATTTCTTCTCTCAGAAGTAAATTTAAAAATTATTTTTCAAGAAG
>JBAGKK010396792.1:0-38480 GCA_037177015.1 Euceroptres primus
AATGCATATGTATATATTGAATATATTAGTGTGCAATCGATAAATAAACGTTCGCGAAGCATAACTTGATAGTTTTTTATAAATAAATAATTTGTTAATAACAATTGTATTGTTATAAACAATGGTAGGTGATTTTTGAATTATTTTAGATATTTATTAAGTGATTTTCGTTTTCAATTCAATTTAAAGTAGCATTCAAACATTAAAAAACAAAAACAAATATATTTTTTATTGTTATAAACAAACGCCCAGTTTGAGCAATTTTTGAGTGTTTGAGGTACTTTTTTTTAAAATGTGTTTTGTTTGACTTGCTAGTTATGCTTCAGTAAAATATATTGTCATTTCATAACAACTGTGATTGTTATAAACAAATTTTATAAGCAAATTCGCAGTTTGAGTAATTTTTAAGAGTTTCAGGTACTTTTTTTGTAAACGTGCTTTGCTCAGGAACTATTAGTTAAAGAAAACTAAGATCTTTTTGATATTTATCTTATAATAACACCGAACTGTATTAATGTAATATTGGCAAACCCAACAAAGGACGTTTACAAAAAAAGTACCTGAAACTCTTAAAAATTTCTCAAACTGTGCATTTGTTTATAACATTTTTTTACAACAATCACACTTGTTATGAAATGACAATAAAGCTTATTGAAGAATATCTAGCAAGTCAAATGAAACATATTTAAAAAAAAACGGAGGGTGGGTCAAATTTTACACAAATCTAATACCTTCTCTGATGAGAATGTAAAAAGAACATAAAACACATTAAAGATTGCTCAAACTGGGCATTTTTTTATAAAATTTTTTCTCAGCAATCACATTTGTCATGAAATGGAAATAGTTTACTGAATCATTACTGTCAAGTCAAACAAAGCACATTTTAAAAAAAAGTACCTCAAACTCTTAAAAATTGCTCAAACTGCGCATTTGTTTATAAAATTTGTTTATAACAATAATAAATATATTTATTTTTATTTTTTAATGTTTAAATATTACTTTAAATTGGATTGAAAACGAAAATCACTTAATAAATATCTAAAATCATTAAAAAATCACCTACCATTGTTTATAACAATACAATTGTTAGTAAAAAATTATTTATTTATAATAAACTATCAACTTATACTTCGCGAACGTTTATTTATCGATTACACACTAGTTTCAATCATTTTGAATTAATTACGTATTATTAAAGCAACAAAATCTTAAATTTTACAATTTTTTTTAACTTTATGTTCAAATAAAGTAAATAAAATAATTTTTTTTTAATCGGACTCCAGGGATTTCTTAAAAATTTAGTTAGTTTACATTTAAAAAAAAACTTTTAAATCGATTGAAAATTGTAGCCGGAATCGTATTTTGAACATTTTTTCGTCATTTGGGCCCACTGTGCGCCGCCGAAAATTGAGAACGGCGTCACGTCGGCGCGCCGCCAGCTGCCACCGACCAAAGTCACGTCGGCGCAGACCTCTAGACTAAATACCAATGAATTTCTCATATAATGGCTGAAACAGGATATGGAATGGATTTCTTAATATATTTATTGACAAAACAGGTAACATTGTGTGTATAAAAAATACATTTTCAAGGAAAAAATATTGTTGCATTTTTTGCTGTCGTGTGAGGCGCCGTGAGTTAAGAGGATACTGGGAGGGCCGCCCCGTCCAACCAAGCGCTTCCAACACAAACACAAAAAAACACTTGGTGGGTCTCTCAGATCCACACGCGACTATCCGAGTGTTAAGGGTGTGTGATACGTTATGATGTCACAAATTACCGACGGGGTATAAAAAATATTCGGTAATCCTATTTTTAAACAAACAAAGATATAAAGTTGAAACTTAAGAGTATGGTAGAAAATATAATAGGGCACATCTGTTATGTGTCATTTTTTCAAATTTTTGAAAAAAGATTATTTAAAAAAAAATTGTAATAGGCGCTGATGGGATCCCGTGAAAATAAAATCAACGCAATTGCTTCTAAAGCTTCAGAAACAATACTTTAATTCTATCTGATTGTAAAGTTTGATTTTAGTTTTATTATTTGGCTCTGATCATCTTGAACTACTTTGCTATTTCCTAACATTGGAAATAAGTTTTTCAATCTCTTTGACATTCGAATTTCGAGTTTCGTAAAGTTCGCAACTTCTTGAAGAATAAGTTTGAAAATGCAACCCAAGTGAAAGAATTCAGGATAGTAGAAACCAGGTGAAATTCCAGTTGAAACTGTTAGTTCAAAGGACAAAGAGGCACTTAATCTAAAGCTAAACTAGAATAGGACATTATTAGACGCTCTATGCTCTGGATTATCATTACTTCTCTCTGTAAATTAGAGACATAGTTAATTTTGCAGCAGAAGGTAGCTGGGATCTGCATTCCAGCTTGTTTATACTGGAATCCAGGCCATCGCGCAATGTGCGTAATTAGCATGGGGTCAGGGTACTCACATCGAACGTCGAATCGCACCTCGGTGCTGGACGACATGCTGGGATTCGTATATGCTGGATGTATGGCGACACAGCGTATTGGTTGTCCGTATCGTGATCGTTCGGCCAGAATTTTGCAAACACTGTAGGTAGCCCAAGTGCGGGGATTATCACTCTCCGTTGAGTTTACCTGAGGAGAACTTGGCCTCAGCTCCTTCTCGCCCAAATACCTGCGAGCATTCGAATTTGCATTTCCAATAGCGGTATAACAACTCCGAGGAATCCAATTTCAGTCAGCGGTTTTGGACCACTAACTAACCCTTACCAAGGATCTAAGATTAATTGCACTTAAGGCTAATTTTCATATAGAGGAGAGTGTGTAACAACAGTGGGTCAAGAAAATTTCAAACTTATAATTAAGAGCGATTTTCGCGTAATAAATTAAGTTATATATCACAATATGAAGGTACATTTAATTTAATCTTAGTTCAAATTCTCTAGATATTCGAAAAGACCCACTGATACCCACTCTTCCGTATTAGGTCGATTTCAAATCAGTAGTAAGAATTGTCAAAATATTTTTCACTTTAGTTTTACATCGTTTATTATACTCTTTTCAGAAAATAGAGTAATTTAATTTAATTTTTTGCAAATTTATTTAATTCCTTAAACTCTAAGACTAGTTTGAAAACGACCTTATTCTGCAAATGTAAGTGCATAAATTGTTGTAACAACGACTCCTTAGTCCGTGTGCTAAAGTATTCCCGAGAGCATTGCTAGCTTCGCATTTTGTTTTTTTTCTTTTCCTCTAGTTTTCTTTTTTTTTCTTACTTGCTCTCCTCCAACAGCATTTCTATTTTTATTTCCTTTCTTGAATTCCAACGTTTTCGATTTGATCTGCCTGTCTGAAAATGAAGTGTTGCACGGATTTGTTGCTCCCTTCAGCTTTTCCGTTTGAGATATTCTGTCGTCTAAAGTAAAAAGATACGTAAGTGACTTTGTGGCAGAAACCTAGCAATGGAAAAGTCGAACTAAGCGACAATGTCACTTAAAAATCGCTTTTTACTTTGGACGGTAGTATTATGAAATAGAGTTTAATGAAGGGTTTTAGAAATTTGCTGCTTAAAACTTTTGTTTAAATAGTTATTAATGTAAAATGTAAATATTAAAATCAATAAAGTAATTATTAATTTTAGAGAACTACTCATAATTTATCTTGGAGAGAACTATATTTTATTTTGAAATTATAATTTATCTGCTTATCACCAATATATATATATATATATATATATATATATTTATTTATTTCATTTGTTACTTAAGTAATTTCTTTACTGCACATTATTAGATGTATAACGTAACGAATTTGATTTTAATTCAAAGAGGTAAATCAGAATCCCTTCTCTGAACGATAAACCAGAGATTGAAGTTAAGAAAGATCGTTAAGCTTCTTCAATAAAAGTAGTTAAAGTTATAAAATATCGCTTCACAGTTCTAAAAGATTCTAATTTCTGTAAAACTAAATTTCCCGGTTTGAGGCTCAGAGTTTAAACTCCGTTTTAGAAACTTTTATGTTTAGGAATCCACAGTAAATCGTGGGATATTATTTTAAACTGCAGCAATATTATTTTGATCTGAAGAGGATCATTTATTCTATTGCCACAGTCTTTTGTTTTTCGATTTCTCATTTTGCTGCAGATTAAAATGATACCTTGGGATTTTCTGTGTTACAATTATATTTTTCAATTTTGCAGTATTAAAATTTGATAAAATTTATCTAAAATTTTTTACACTGACTGACAAAGTTTTACGACATCAAAGTACTGAAATTGAAAAGCCTTGAGTTTATTATACTTTCAATTTTATATTCAGTGTATGATCCAGGATTTGAAGGGGTTATACCCTGTGTGTTGCTCGAGAAAAGATAAAATTTGGTTAAAAATCTATTTGAGAGAGTATACAGTAACTGTGGAGTAATTATACTAACATGTTATACACATGCTTGTAGAAGGTACATATGTAGACAGTATGTTAGTGAGGTAATTCCGCTAGAGATGGCTTGGAGGAAGAGATGCTTCACTTGGCGGAATTCGTAACAGTGTGGCTTAGAGGTAGTGGTTTCATGTTATGTGTCTTTAAAGGCTTCGAGGTAATTTCGAGTTTGCTATTTCAGTTCTGTTTTGGCTTTAGAACCGAACACGATAACATTAACTAATTTCGTAATTTCTCATGCAAAGTTTCTAATTAATGAGCATTACTTTCAATTTATCCCCGTATCTATATAAAACCTATTCACTCTACAAAGAAACTTATGGCTGTTCTAAATAATTTTAAAAATTTTTATGTAATGTTACTTTAATATGTCAAAAGAACTTTTCCCTGCAAGTTTGAAAGTGCATATGTAGTTTCCTACCAACATCATCTTTTTGAATTTAAAATATTAAATAAATTAATATTAATATTAATTAATTAAATATTAAGAAGAATTTTTTAACAGTTTCTTAATAAGAAAATTCTTGATAATTTCTCAAAAGAAAAAAAATGCTTGTATATATTGATAAAATTCGAAGCGGTAAAGAAATTTAATTTATTTCAAGTAAAATTGTCAACATCTCAAGAATTTCAGCCAGGGCAACTAGGTTACACCACAGTGTAAACATTCTAGCTCTTTGATCATAAAAATTTTTGATTGTCATATTGTTTTTATTTTGTCACGCTTGTGCAGTTACGCATTTTTATTCTTTGAGGTGGAAAAGCTCTTCTTTTGTATACATGTTTAAGCAAGACCTCAGATAAATCATGATTATTCATGGAGTATAAAATGCTGGTGTCGGCAAAATCCTTTGCACTCGTCCAGCATTTTTTTGAATGAAGGAAACGAAACAAGCATAAAACGGAGAAGAAACATCTACATGCAATAGTGTTAAATATATTTTACGATTTTACAAATCTTTTACGATTCTTTACTCATGAAACTGAAATTTCAGAAAAAGCTCTTGTTCGTGTTTATCGAGAGAAACTGAAATGTATCCAAACAAAATTATTATAAAAATTAGAGGTGTGCAGCCGTCCGATCAAATTTTCAGTGCAAATTGGTATCTTTTTGGCCACGTTTAGAACATTGAATTTTTCGAAATTGAGTTTAATTCCAGAAGAAATTGAAGATTCTAAGCTCTCTTAGAGTTTAGAGCTTAGAGAGCTTAGAAGCTTCAATTTCTTCTAGAATTAAACTAAATTTCGAGAAATTCAATGTTCTAAACGTGGCCAAAAAGATACCAATTTGCACAATTCAATTCAGAATTGAGGGCTCGGAAAGCAGAACGGAACGAGTGCTCGTTTCGTTCTGCTTTCCAAGCCCTCAATCGTGATTTACATACAATATTTCAAAGAAGGAAAAGTTAATAATATTGCATTAGATGTTTTGAAACATTTCTTCCTAAAGGCCTAAATTTCTATTTATGAGTAAAAAAATATTTTTGTAACACATGCACAAAAAGTCCGCGTTTTTGTCCATGGAAAGAATACGAGAAGTGGCGCTTTTTGGTTAGGTATACGAAAAACAAATTTTGCGTATGTGCAACTTTTTTCGCATACTTTTTTCACACGCTACGGACTTTTCACATGCTTTTTTAACACTTTAGTTACCTATGGAGCCCTACCAACAAGCCGCCTTAAGGGAGAGAATTTAGTCGTATTTGACAACGAATGAAAATTACAATCAGCCATTTTCTAATTGTGCTCAGTTATATGTGTTCTCGTATGCTTTCCATGGACAAAAACGCGGACTTTTGTGCATTCGTCACAAAAAGTATAATGTGAGACGACTGCAAAAAGGCGGACATCGACGAAGCCTGTGAAGTTGTCAACACTCGCCTACAGCTCGTATCACAGGCACAATCGCCTTGGTTCGTGTGCCTGTGATACTTGCTTCCGGCTTGTTCAGTCAACTTCACAACCTTCATTAAATGTCCGCCTTTTTGTACTTGTAACACAACGTACTATTTTAATGCTGCAGTTTTCAGAGGAGTTGAGAGAATCAATTTTTGCAACTCATCGAGAAAATGCTTCGAAGATCGTAGTAAATACTGAGGAATCGACGTGCAACATTTACGAACCATTTAATTAGAGGCGAAGGATTCCCATAGCGCGCTGTGCACTTGAGCGTGGCGGTCTCACCTGCACGGGCTGTCACGTTGCTACCCGGTAGAATTAGTTTATCGGCGTACTCTATCTGTGGTCGCTGAGGGCTCACTGGAATGAGACAATTAGCGAAGATTAATTCGTAAGCTCTCGTTCATTCGCTACACAGTTACGCGTGATATTTGTTGACGCAATACATTCGGCGTTTATCGATCCACCTCTATCTTACGACCTTAATCTCTTCGCAAATACTCACATGCAGCAACTGGCAATATTTGTTTAAACTTCAAAGTCGAAATGTGAAATTTTTTACTTCCAAGAATTAGTTTCTTAAAATTGCAATCGATTATAGTTGGTATTTACAGAATGAATAGGTAGCTTAAAAATCTTTGACTAAAAGACATTTAGACTACTTGTTTGCCTAATGAAATTTTGACTTTTTCCACTGAAGAAAGGTTCGGACTTTTAAATCATCCTTAAATTTTAAATCATCCTCTTTTTAAGCGATCATCCCACTTTGTCAACTTCAAAAAATCGATTTTTTCGAAAGTAAAGTATCTCAAAAATATTGTGTGAAAATTTCGTGGAAATCGGAGCAGTCCAAGTACGTTTATTTCAGCGCGCTCTCCGACGTGCGAGATGTGCTCTCACGCAGCATATGCACTGTCCAGCAGGTGCCGCCTCGTGGCGCGAATACCGAAAACACGAAGCGAAAGGATCTTTAAAAGGATAAAAGCATCCTCCTGCTCTCGCTCAAGAGGCTCAAGAGATTTTAAAGGCTATTTATGAAGATCTAACAAAGAACGAATTATTGGAAAGGTGTTTAGGTGGCAATACGCAAAACAATAACGAAAGTTTTAACAAGACCGTGTGGGCAATGTCACCTAAACACGTATTTTGTGGCAGAAAAATTGTTGAAATTGCTACCGAAACGGCGGCTTGCATTTTTAATGAAGGATTTGGGTCAATTTTGAAAATTATGGAAGTAATGGGCATAAAAATTGGATCCAGAACCGTGCAGTACGACAGCGAGCGCGACACAGATCGCGTATGCTCAGCGAGCCGCCGCAGCTCTTTTTCGTCCCAGGAAGCCGGAGAAAGCAGGAGAAACGCCAGAATGGAGGAAAATGAATTGTTTGAAGAGGCTGAAGGGACACTGTATGACTGTACTGTGTCGGCATCGTCGATTAGCTGTAAGCATGATTTTTAAATTATTTTTCACTAAGAAAAACTTTAAACGCGTTTTTCTCAAAACCACTTTTTTTCATGTTGTGTTGATCTTTTCTCCGAAACTACTGGATCGATCCTCACGAAATTTTATGTACATATTTGGCACACGTATAACTACTGTTGGAACTAGGATTATGTAAAAATTTTGATTTTTACTACTTTTATTAACCGAAAAGTCACTCAAAAAAATCAAAAATGTCGAAAATTTTTTTTCGACAGCCGCCATTTTGTTATTTTTGTATAAAAATTAATAATTCTAGTTCGAGCAGTAGCCACACTTTTACTGAACCTAAATCTTTTTGAATTTTGTGTTTCAGATAATTCTTCTCTGAGAAAACATCCACACAGCAGCCATGCCTTTTTTTGGAGGAGCTAAGAAGATGCTGAAATTTTTAATATAAAAATTATGTAAAATTAATAAAAACAATTTTGTTCATGTACTTTAAGAGTGCTTTTATCAAGCCCAAAAAGAATCATATGAATATCTATTATAGGAGTCGTATGAAAAATCCCCAAAAAGAGCTCATTTTTCGGGCGTGTAAAGTGGGATGATTCCTTAACAGGTGCCAAAAAAAAAAGATTCCGAAATACCGCAAACTGGAATTTTAAAATCTTGATTCATAAATGTTCCTCAACTAAATAATAACTCCTTAATCAAATAGGTTTTTTTCAGAAATATTTGATTCCAGAAGTTATATTAAAGATTGTAGACAGAATAAAAACTAATTTATTTTTAATAATTAATCAACAAACATTTAATTGTTTGTAATATTTATTGCAGGTTTGTCGATGGATCTGACGCCTACGACTCTTATGTTTTTTACAACTGGAACGTAATAGACACGTTTATATACTTCAGCCACCATCTAGTCACAATTCCACCCTATGGATGGATAAATGCAGCGCATAGACATGGAGTCAAAATTCTGGGGACCGTAATAACAGAACACGGATTCGGAGTTGAAGTATGGCAAAAAGTACTTGCAACAACCGAGGACACTGAAAAATTTGCAAACGCTCTGGTTCGACTTGCAAAGTTCTATAATTTTGAAGGATGGCTTCTAAACGTCGAAAATACGATAAAAGAGGAAGACGTAAGCAAATTGCTTTATTTCGTCAGATTTTTAACCGATCGCATGCACGAAGAAGTCGAGGGCTCTGAAATTATCTGGTATGACAGTGTAACTTGCACTGGAGATCTCAATTGGCAGAATCAGCTGAACGATAAAAACTCGTATGATTTCTTTATATACTAGTATATACACTGTATTACTATATACTGTATTTATTATAATTTGACTTCTCTTCTTAAATTTGATTCTTGAAAAGAATTTTTTATATATATTTCAGATGCTATTTTGAAAGTTGTGATGGCATATTTTTAAACTACAACTGGACAGAGAGAGGGCTTGTAAGTACTTTGGCGAGGGCTAAAAAAGAAAATAGGGAAAGAGATGTTTACGTAGGACTCGATGTTTGGGGGAGAGGATGTCCTGGAGGTGGAGGATTTAATTCCGCATATGTAAGCAAAAACTAGTTCCACCAGAAAAATAAATACCAATGTCATTTCTATCGTGAGACTAAAAGTTAAAAGCCATAATATTTTATATTTTGCAGGCTTTGGAAAGAATACGAAAACGTGGCCTTTCTGTTGCAATCTTCGCTCAAGGTTGGACTCACGAATATTTTGGAGGAGAAAATTTCCACAGAATAGAAGATATGTTCTGGGCTCAACTAATGCCTTTTTTATATATACATGTACCAATTTACGAAAGTGAATCTTTCATAACGTCATTCTGTCGCGGTACAGGACTAAATTACTATCGCTGTGGAAGGGTAATATTTAAAACACAAAATAGAAAATCTAAAGTCCAGTTGGAAAATTGAAGTCCAATTATAATTTACTTCCAGATTTCCTACGAAGAATCAAGCTTTAAAACTCGAGGAGAAAATAGAAATTCCTTCTACAATTTGAACAAACAAAACCATCAAGCAATTCTGCCTTCGAATCACTCAAAAATAATCATCATGTCTGTTCTGGAAGAAGAGAATAACGTCACCGGGCAAGCTGATACTTCCTCCGCGAAAGAAGATAATTCTCTAAAAAAAGACGAAGATTCTTCGAAGAAAGATAATGCAGTAAAGAAGGAAAAGGAGTACGTTTATGAAACTAAGCTTGAAGTTATGAAAGTACGCGGTCAAAGTGTGACTTTCAGACCAAAAACCCTAGCGGGATTGAATCATCTAGAATTTCACAATGATTTTGCTTTAAATGGAGGTGGATGTCTAAGATTCATCACGAAAGATCCTAGCTTTCATTACAGGCTCTTTTTAGTACATATTGAATTTTCGAGAAACATTAAAGCCAGTGTCACATATCGACTGGAAGATGCAGATCGCGAGAACGAGGGTTTCAAGAACAATCTTTATCTTATTTTGGGGAACGATTTTTCTGTACAGACAATTTTGCCTTTTGAAACAATACAACTCGATGTCGGATGGAAGAAAAGGTAAATCCTTTCATTCGAAATTTTTACAGAGATCTATGAATTCTTAGGTATGAATAGAATAAATAGATAATGCTTCTGAAAAATAAATAAATATTGCTTTTGTGATTTCAGCACGTATCTGACGAGCCTGAAAACGGTGTACGAAATCGGAGTGGCATTTTTACAAAGAGGAAGATGCAGCTTAGGTGAAATATGTGTGGAAGAGCAGCAGCATTTCATAGGTGGATCTGTTGAAAGTAGCCAGTGCTCATTCCGCAGTCCCAGGAGGCACACATAGCAGGTGGATTGCGTCATAATAAAAGCACCGTAGGACAATGTTCGTTTCTCAGCCGCGAACATTCCTATTTTATACGTGTTCCATACCGATCTGAGGAACATTCACCCCAGGTTGAGAGTCGCTTTGGTGAAAGGAAGACCGACACTAAGCGTCGATAGATCGGTTTTTCAATATGACATTTTATGTTCGCGGACACGTCAATATTTCAGCAATCGTCGTTTTCGCAAACCGCGTAGCGAAAACAATCCTACGAGTCATGTGAGAGTCGTTGAAATTATCATTCCCGACGCACCTCCGCATTTTAAAATCAATCTTGCAAAACAAACAATCTAGGCAATTTTGTACATTTGTATAAATAAGAGTGCAAAATAAGAATCTTTAAAGTTTTATTTTTAACCAAGTTTTTAAATTAATTCGTGACATGTTGGGAGACGTGTTTTATTGTTTATATATGATCAGAAAATTAAAGTAATATATAAATATAAACAAAAACAAATTTTTTGTTCGCAATTTATTAAGGGACGACCCTGAATTTACTCAATTTTCAAATCGAAAATTGAAAAAGTTGGACGGTTTTTTAACTCTCCTGCAAAAATAAGATGCTAGGTACAGTGACTGGAATTTTTTATGATTAGCTAGAATTTATTGCGTCTATTTTGGCAATTCAATTTTGGATTTATTTATGTTTCGACGGCTTGAAAAATTGCGTGATGATAGAATTTATGCAAAACTTCAAGACTTTTAATTTAAAATTATTCAAATCTAAAAAAATGCAAAGTTTTTGACAAACAGCCCAGAGAGAGTTGAAATTTAAGAACACTAATTTGGAAACCCTAAAAAACTTATAAATTTAGAATTCATAATTCTCCTGGAAATTACATAGTCAGAAATTAAATTATAATTGATGACATAATTTTTATTCTTGACTGATAAACTTATTCTAATTTCTATATTCAGTTCTCCGGTATGGAATTCCGCATTGAGGAGAAGTCTAACATTTACCTTGGTTTCCCATAAATCCACTTTTTCATCAGACTCTCAATTACTTCTCGTTGAACGAGTTCAACACTCTTTCCGCGACGTGATCGAGTTCGAAAGTGCCCATTATTATTCAGCGTATTAGTTAGTAAGGAATTGGCAATTCTCTTAATCAACACGAGGCATGTCTCTCAATGGCAGAGTATTATAACAAAGCAGCTTCTGGACGTACTATTGTGCGCGGATTCGAACGGTATCAAACGAAAGAGGTCGCGACACCATAACTTCTTTCTTTTTATTCAAACTTGTCTTTCTGTTACTTCTATCTTGTCGCTTATGCTGAACGATTTTTTCAGACCCCTCGACATTTTTTTTAAACAGGAAAAAAGTTTCTATTGTAGTGTTACGAACTAGAAAATTGCACAAATGTTTACTCAATACTAACTAGGATTTCTTAAAAGAATAAAAAATTATTAGTCGACCGAATCCATTTCAAATCAGGCAGGTTCTACACTTGAAGTCGCAGAATCTGTCGGGGACAAAATATGTTGTTTTTTTTAGAGGAAATTAGGCGATACGTATTTTTGCGATTTGTGAAAAAAAATTCTACGAAGTTATGGGTATTTGAATTTTTTGCTTTGTTTTTTAAAAAAGCCCAAGTTTTTTCTTCAAACTTCTATAACTTTTGACGTACTTGAGATATTTAAGATTTCTTCCCAGATTCTGGTAGAATTTATCGTCTTCTTTCGAAATCCGCCAGAAAATTTAGAAAATCTTCAAAATTAACAGAATGGCGGCAGTTTTTCTGAAAATATTTATAGTTAATTTTCTCAAAAAACTCACACTTATATTTTTTGCCAATTTTTTGTTGAATTTATACCATCATAGGGAAGACATCTTGTGACTTTTATGCGGGTTAAATAACTTTTGTGGCCAGGAGAATTTTTTTTCCTAAAATCGAATTTTCGCATTTTTGTCGAAAACAACTACAGATACGAAAAAATGTTAAGAAAATAGTTTGCATAATTAAAAAAGTTCTACATAAAGTTCTTTTACTCATTTATGATAACTTGCACTATTTCCGAGAAAAATTAAAAAATTCAATTTTTATGCACAAAAAAATTTTCTTCACTCCTGGTTAATGGCTCGTACAGCACCATAATCTAATTAGCCATTGTCTTTGATCTCATGCAATTATCAAATAACAGGTTCCCAACCCAAATTTTAATTATCCTTAATCCTGATAAGTTTTTGGCTTTCAAATTTTTAAAAAACAGTCAAGCTGGCTGCAAAATAAATACCCATTAATACCCATATCCATATTTTGTTAAATAGTTTTAAAAAATGTACGTTTATATAAAGAAGATTTCTTATGAGTTTTACGTGGGTTAAACAATTTTTACGGACAGAAAATTATTTTTCATATAATCGAATTTTCAAATTTTTTGCTGAAACGATTTAAGTTACAAAAATAATGTGAAGGCTAAAAATTGCTTGCCTGAAAAGTTTTTATATTCAATATATTTAAATACATTTCACATTCACCCTAATATTTTTCAATAATGTACAAAAACTTCGTTTGAATCTCAGTTTTAAAAAAAAATAAATAATACTCACGTTTCCAGATTTTTATTATCTATTTCTTCAGATTCTTCATTAGAGTCCTCGAGATCCGAAGAGGATGGATTCTGGATTTCTGGATTCTTATCAGTGGATTCTGTTGATAATTTAGGAACTCAATCGTGTTTAGCAGTTTTGGCCATGTAAGAAGTTTTCATATCACCTTCATCAATCTCCATCTTCCATATGTGACATTTTTTTGTATTCTGGGATGGACGGCACCTTCTTCCACTCTCGCGTTTTCATTCGACGAAAACTTTCTAGGCAAATAATTTCTTGTCTTGACATTATTTTTGTAACTTAAATTGTTTCAGCAAAAAATTTGAAAATTCGATTTTATGAAAAATAATGTTCTGGCCATAAAATTGTTTAGCCCGCGTAAAACTCACAGAAAGTCTTCTTTATATAAACGTATATTTTTAAAAACATTTAACAAAATAACAAGGTGGGTATTTCCATAAACCAGGAGTCAAGAAAATTTATTAATGCTTGAAAATTGAATTTTTGTATTTTTCTCGGAAATGGTGCAAGATATAAATAAGTAAAAGAACTTTTTGTAGAACTTTTTTAATTGTACAAACTATTTTCTTAACATTTTTTCGTATCTGTAGTTGTTTTCAAGAAAAATGCGAAAATTCGATTTTATGAAAAAAAATTCTCCTGGCCACAAAAATTATTTAGCCCGCATAAAACTCACAAGATGTCTTCCCTTTGATAGTACAAATTCAAAAAAAAATTGGCAAAAAATATAAGTCTGGGAAAATGTAAGTTTGCGAAAATCGACTATAAATATTTTCAGAAAAACTGCCGCCATTTTTTTAATTTTGAACATTTTCTAAATTTTCTGGCGGATTTCGAAAGAAGACGATAAACACTGCCAGAATCTGGGAAGAAATCTTAAATATGTATCTCAATTAGGTCAGAAGTTATAGAAATTTCAAGAAAAAATTTGGGCTTTTTTGAAAAACAAAGCAAAAAATTCAAATACCCATAACTTCGTAGAATTTTTTTTCACAAATCGCAAAAATACGTATCGCCTAATTTCCTCTAAAAAAAACAACATATTTTGTCCCCGAGAGATTCTGCGACTTCAAGTGTAGAACCTGCCTGATTTGAAATGGATTCGGTCAGTAATTATTTTTAAAAAGTTCTAGCTCCCTACTTTTAAATTTAAAAAAAAAAAACTCAGGGTAGGTATTTAAATCAGGGGGAAAAATTACCGGTCATTTCCCGATTTTTTCTCGGTTTCCCAAATTTTTCCCGGTCATTATAATCAAAAGTTTACAATGAATAATTGTTTGTTTATTTAAAATTTTTTTAGTGGAGGTAATTCAGCAAATTGGGAATACATAGTTTCAATCGAGTGATATGAGAAACATGAAGTTGAAAGTTTATAAGTGAAAAAATTCGAGCAAGCTTTATATTTTTCTCTTGTAATTTTTTTAGAAAATAAATTATCAGGATTACTACAAGGCATGGAAATGTCATGGAATTTTGAAAAAAAATCATTGCAATTTTTTTAGCTGCGACTCCTTTAAAGTCTTAAAAACTATTTTAGTCGTTGTGTGAGAATTTTAAAATTGTAAGTTGATAGGAATTAATTGTTTCTACGTAAATAATTATTGAAAAGCCTTTTACATTTGTATTTATTATTCACAGTACCATAAATGGTCGGCAAATTAGTTTGCGACCAGTAAAATATTGAATTGGGATTTTTTCAAAATTAGACCTGGAAAATCTGGAAAAGACCTGGAATTTTGCAATTGGACTTCTGAATTATCAATAATTAATAATCGACACAACAATTTTAACATCAATTAATTAATAATTCATTTTGAGTAAGCATAATCATAAAAAAATAACATGAGAATAATTATAGAAGTTTACATCGTAAATACAATAATAATTATTTTAATGGTTTTGGTAGGAGGGTCAATGTCTGAATCTTCCTTGCAAATGATAGCGTGCCAGGACGATTCGATTCGATTGCATGACTCCTTCGGATTACGTTAATCGTCTTCCTGAGCACTCCTACATTGAATCCTGTGCGGTGCTTGCTTAAAGGAGAACGCGGTGGCATAAATTATCCTCGTGTGGGTATAATTATCAATGGGAGACAATGAATTGAGGCTCGAGTTACTTTTCATGGCGAGATGCGTGTGCTCAAAGCACTTTGCTATTTCGCAAACAAGTGATGCAAGAATACGAGATTCCGTCGTTTTTTTATGTTTTTTAAATTGCGGTTCATTAAACCCATTATAATTCTTCATCAGGGTCTTCGACTACAGAAAAAGTGTACAACACTCTATAGTCAGGCTGAAAAAAATGATTGGTTGGGCCAACCATTTTTTAAAAGTGCAATATCAAGAATCCAATTATTATATATTTACGTCCAAGCAAAAAATTACGCCCAATAATTTGAAAAAGAATGCGACTATCTTTGGACAATCTTAACACATCAAAAACTCGAAAATGAAGAAAAGACATATTAGAAGGAAAAACCAACCGCACTCTCTTCTTTTCCTTTTTTATATTTAGGTACAAATAAAAAATTCAAATAATTTTAAAACATAGAAAATTCAGAAATTTCCAACGTTTCGGTGTATAGCCGACAGTCTTTTATTCAAGGCAAATATAAACATAAAATATATAAGACCGAATCCATTTCAAATCAGGCTGAGGTTCATGGTCTTATTTCGAAATCCACCGAAAAATTTGAAAAAAGTTCAAAGTTAACAGAATGGCGGCCATTTGAATGGAAATATGAAAGGTTTATTTTCTGAGAAACCCCACATTTGTATGTTTGCAATTTTTTTGTTAAATTTGTACTTTTATAAGGAATACATACTGTGAGTTTTATGAGGGCCAAACCGTTTTTGTGGCCACGAGAATTTTTTTTTCAAAAAATGGAATTTTCGCAATTTTCTCGCAAACAACGACAAATATGAAAATAAAGTTAAGAGAAAAAGGTGGTTCTCTTTAAAAAGTTCTTAAAAAGAATTTCTTTTCTTTATGATATATTACATTATTCGCAAGAAAAAGAAAAAGAAATATTTTTTTCGAAAAAGAAATTTTCGTGATGGCCACAATAATGGTTTGGCCCTCATAAAACTTACAGAATGTCTTCTTTATATAAGCGCACATTTTTGAAAATGTTGGATAAAATAAAAAATGGAGTTTTCTATAAAATCTACTTTTCATGTTTTCAAAATTCAGCCGGAAAAATAAAGTCGATTTCATAGAGAACCCGATTTTTTTATTTTATCCATTTTACAAAGGACATCACAAAAAAACTAGTCATAATCGGTCCCAGTCCTTTTAGCAAATGTCCTCTATTTTTATAAACTACAATAGTATATTATGCAACATGTGCGTAAAGTGCGGTTTTACACACGCGATCACCACAAGTGGGTAAAACTGTACGCACGAGTTGCATACGATATTTTTTGACACTGTGCGTAAAATGCGTTTTTAACACACCCATATCAGTGGGTGTATCATAAGCCGTTTTACGCACTAATATGGGTGTGAAAAAACGCATTTTACGCACACTGTGTCAAAAAATAAATTAATGTCAGTAAAGTCCAGCGAGACCTTTTATCTTCACGTTTTGTGCGGGCTCCCTTGAGCTTGTCTGAAGAAGAAATTCTGTAAGTTTCATGAGGGCCAAACTATTTTTGTAGTCACTGTAAATTTTTTTTTCTAAAAATTGGACTTTCGCATTTTTTCGATAACACTCAGAGAAAACTTGTTTTCAAGGTAAAAAAATTGTTTTTTAAACTCTTATACTTGATTTAATTTTTAAAATTTATTTATATTAAACAAAAATTTATTTTGATCAAAAAAAGTTTTTTTGATTCAAACAATATTTTTTTATTTAAATAATATTTGTTTGAATCGAACAAATGTTTTTTGGCCCCATAGCAATGCAATTATATTTTTGATTTAAAACATTTTGTTCCAATGTAAACAACTTTTTTTTGACTGAACGACTAAAAGAAGAAAAGGAATTTTTGTAGAACTTTTTGAAGTGGACAAATTTTTTTTAAACTTCTTTTTATATCTGACATTTGCAAGAAAAATGAAAAAATTCAATATAATCTTTTTCAAAAAGACCCCAATTTTTAAGAATTTAAATTTTAACTATGCTTCAAATCCGCTTCAAATCGAAGATCACTTCTAACCGGTTTAAGCCAATTTTTCTGATTTTCATCATAGACAGTCATATAAAAATTGAAATCAAACATTCCTTGGATTGAACTCCAACTTTATAGCGAATGATAATAAAGTATTAAAAATGTTAGAACTAAATCTATAAAATTTTAATTAACTCCACATAGCTTGAAAAAGATTATAACGACAAAGATACTATAATTGATGGATTTTATGCAAGAGCCATTTGTTTAATTAATTTAATTTAATTTACCTATATCATTTTCTATCAAGAAAAAAACTTATCTTCCTTGTGTATAAAATATGTAAATTAATCCTAACAGGATTATTATTCTAATTACTTCGTCTTGTTTACATCCAATTTTATTCGTACCTATATCCTGTTTTATTTGAATTCTATTTTTTGTTTAGATTCCAGTTGATATCTCGTTTAGAATCGAAGGAAGGATTTTAATTTAATTTATTTCCTTTTACACTGCATTAGTGGATAAATTGGATTAAAACAGTTATCGATACTCGGACTTGTAGGTTCATTTCTTGTTCATGGCAAACCAAACGACCCAGATTACGACCCGGCATGCCGTAACACTATTCGTAATGCGAGAGTCCGCTGGTTCATTGATATTCTTGCGGTTATCAGGTCGAGTGAATTATAGAACAGTTTTGCTTAAGCATTACTGTATACATTACAAGCACCTGGATTGCATTTGACGTTTGCGATTGGCACGCTACAAACAAGTGTCAAGATAACGAGTAAGGGATCATGTACAATTTGCGCTTATTTACGATTTGAAAATTCCAATTCGTACTTATGAAAAAGATTATAAATCACTGAGAATCATTCGCAGAGAAAATTCGCGGGTTGAAAATATATATTTGAAAATACAATCTCTTATAAAGTACCTCATTTTGGAGAATTACGTACTTCATTTCATTTATTTAGCAAATCCAACAGTCCGGAGACCAATTATACAGGATTTTTACATCTAATCTTAAGTTAGAAATATTTGAAATAATATTTTGGAATTTCAAATTCGAATAACAATTCTTACTCCAATATTGAAATGTATGATTACTATAATTTACTCGCTGCTGTATATCTTTCTCTTTATAGGTGGCAAAGTTTTGACAGAAAAAGGGAGAAAAAAATAATAAATTTTAACGAGGAGGCATTTACTATCCAGGGACTTTGTTTAGGGAAAATAGCATGTAAAAACAAGGATACTTAACTTTGTTGGTATAAAAAGTTCTCTGAAAAATAGTTTTCGATACTATAATATATGAAGTTTAAATATATTATGTAAAAAGTCTTCTGTACATAATAGTTACTGAGCATAATAAAACTTTGATGTAGCAGATGTGGGCAAGTACTAGTATTAACTTTGAAAGTAAAAGGAAATTTCTTCATCAATTATTTCTAAGTTGTTATTATACAGAAAATTGATACATATTTCAATATCCAGGCTTGAAATTATTTTATTTTTAATGGTAATAATAGTAGTTTTACCTTAAAATAGTAATAACTCTTTGTCCAGAAAATTCAAGGTCAAGTTGAAAAACTTTAACATAATTTTGTTTCCCCTCAAGAGATTTAATAATAAAGTTAAATAATAGTTCAATAATAAAGTTTAATAATTTATCTCAATTTTTGTATCAAAAGTTAAAACATCAATTTTAATCAGTTTTAAATTGTTATTTGAATTTAAAAAATTTATTTTCTACTGCATATTTTACCTTATATGCGGACTGAAACTTTTTACGCACTTTCCGCACTATTTAAACAACCTTGAGTAAAGAATGTCCAATATATTGATTTATTGCATAAATAGAAGTTGAAAAAGATAAAGAACATTTTTTCTTCTAAGCTTAAACCATTTTCATTCAATATATTAATAAACATATTACCTAACCAAAAGGCAGTAAAAGGAACTTTTCGTTAGGGGTTGAATTAAAAATTGTTCAAATTGCAAATATTAAAGTTAATTGCAGAAAAATGAATTTCCTATAATATTCTACAAAAAACTTCCTTTATGAGAAAATTGCGAAACATAAAATAGTGTATGTAACTTTCTATATTTCAATTTACAGTTTATGGAAAATTAAAAAAATATTGTATAAGTATACAATACAATATAATATAATTATACAATGAGTATAAGTATAATTATAAGTATACAATACAATATAAGTAAGGTCCATTCGCAGGTAGTCAGTAGAGTAGGAGAGCAATATCGAATCTCATGCATTTCATGAGCATCTGTCTCACTTTACTGACTACCTGCGAATGGACCTGATTGTATAGTGATGTAAATTTTCATGAAAAAAATGTTTGTTTGAAATTTTCATGACAATCTTCAACATAAGAAATCTTGCATTTCAGATTGCTTTTTCTGTTTAGTATCACAAAGTAATTGTATGTGAAGTAGGTAATTAAAAACAGAATAAAATTCAAATTTTATTTGAAGCGAGATTTAAAGTACATATTATGTATCAAATTTAATAATTCGAAAAATTAGGTGCATTCATTAAAATTGAAGTGGTGAAATAGCGTATTTTTTAACTATATCAAGATATTGTATACATTCCATGCAAGAAGTTGTAAAAATGGTCTTAAAAAGCTACAAAAAAATTGCCGACTATTAATAATAAAATTTGCGATTGGAGATTAAGTAACACATTTTTTAAATTAGATTTTATCTTTTAGAACAAGTTTTTATTATTTTCAACTGCTAGAATAGTTTTGTTATCGAAAATAGTACACCAGAAAAAATTGAGAATATGTTCTGATTAAATTTTTCAATCATCGTATTTAAAATAATCGAATTTTTGAAAAAATTGATTCAAATCCACACTGAGAAAAAAATACTTTGGAAACAGCGAAGTTATAAATTCTAAAGCATATTATTTGCAACTGCTTTTAGCAGATAGCAATAGCACATGCTATAAATTCAAAAGTTTTTTTTCTCAGTGCATGTGATAGATTTTTCAAAATATTTTAGAAAATGTGTAAAAAAAGTCACCAGTTGATAATATTGATTATCAGGGTGTCTAGCAGACCGGGAAATCGGAAAATCCCGGGAATTTTATTTTACCGGAAAATAACCGGCAAAACCCTGGGAATTTTATTTTACCGGGAAAAAACCGGGAATTTTATTCATGATCAAGATTATACTTATATGTATTTTATTTTTTTATTCTTCAGATTTCAATAGCATTTAAGCAACTACTTGTGATTCTGTTAAAAAATATTTATTTTACGTGTTAAGAAAGTTTTAAAATATGTATTTTCGATTAATATTTATCACTTCAGTCTGTGACTAAACATGAGTTTGACACGTGTAAATAAATAATTATCTTCTTTTTACGACATAAATTTTGTATATGTATATTATGTTAAAATTCTCTTTTCTATGTATATGTTCGCTTTCAAAAATCTCAAAAAAACATTTTTAACTTGATCGGGGAATAAAAATTGATCGGGAAAAACCCGGGAATCTTAAATGGCCTGATCGCTAGATCAGTTTTATTGAAACAAGAAACGTTTTCAAGTTCTTCCCCAAAATTCAATTTTAAATTTTAAACAATTTTTATTTTTTTCTGCGTATTGCAGAATGTATTAGAAAAAAATGTTAAGATACTATATATCAACAGGATATTAAGGAGACAAAAATTTACCGGTGTCTTCCCTTAAATTATTTATTGTTGAAATTGAGGTACAAAAATGTAAGCTTAAGAAGACTTATATTTTATATATTATTTCGGGATATTTTATTACTCTTATGGTTGGAAACTTGTAATATTTTATACATATTTAATGTTATGAAATTTAAGAAATTTCTCTCAACATCCGTATTAAAATTTAAAACTCCTTCATACATAAAATAAAAATTTTAATGGAATTTTGCTTGGTGACAATTTTCACGAACAGCTGATTGAAAATGTCACGATTTTTAAAATGAAAATGAAAATTTAAATTGAAAATTTTCACACCAACATCTCTAATATTATAATCGATGTTTTCAATTATTGTCGAATTAAAATCTTTAAAGTTGGTAAAAAGATCGAAAGTCCTAAGTGACTTGGCATGTAAAATTTAATGAGTACCTGAATCTTAAAGGTACTAACTCAAGCTTGAAGGCACAACCGGCATTCCTGAATCGAGTTCACTCGCACAAGGACAAACTTCTCGACTAGAGACAAGGTGCGAAAATGGGTCTTTGCGTTTTTACGTCATTAACAGAAATGCAGGGCCTATCTCGTAAACGGCAACAATTTCCAGTGAATGATCACACTGCACATAACACTTGCATAATAACAATACCAAGAAGACTGACGTTAATGTTTACCAATAATCCAGGTTAACGGCACCTAATGTCTACGGTTCGCTGACCGCCTGTTTGATGAACGTGCTCGCTGCGTTTATTGCTGCAATTCACAATCGTGTGAAATGCAATTCATAATGATAAACGAGTCGCCTATCGGAAGTCGTGGGATGGGACAAAAAGAAGAGGTGGCTGCAGAATTCCTCGTCATGAAAACGCAAGAATATTTTATTCAGTTCAGAAGAACCTATGGAATTCACCGCGCCGGCGAGTGCAAAAGTCCTGAGGATATTCACATTTATAAAACGAGATCAGTCCTTTTCTGCCTAGCCAAGGCAAGCTAGCTCTGTCATTCGCTTTTACGACAGTATAAGGAAAAGTCATTGTTCAGAGAACGCAACACTTTTCTTGTCATCCTCTTTGATAAAGTCATTGCTAGATAGCAATTTGAATCAACACAGTTTATTTCATAACAAATTTTACAATGTTTTTTCAAAACTAAAGATTTTTCTTTATATTTATATGCAGATACTAAAGGAAAACTTTTAACAAATAGAAAAGAGTTAAATTTTATTACAAAGTACGTCCAAACAAGAACGATAGCCCGAATAAATATAAATTCCAAAACATTTTTTTGTCTTCATGAATAATTCCATTTTACTTCCACAAAGTAACATAATAACACCACTTTGTGAAATTGCTTTTCTTGCAAGGCGCTCCGTTTAAATCAGATATCAATCAAGCAAAAAAAGTACCGTTCTTAGTTCAAGCTTAACTTTGAACCCCTGTAGACGTATCAGAAACTTCGAGTAAATTCGCATTAAGTTAAACGTTTTATAATACATATAATACAATATAATCAAGATGATAGTTAAATCCGTCATATTATTCACATTATTGTGTTTTCTCCAAAGTGTTTTAACTAGTCAAGTAGCATAGCTTGATCACTTGGTAAAGTATCTTAGCAATAATATTCATATTCAGCAAATAATATTAGTATTAATTGTTAATATGAAAAAACTTCCAAATAACCAAGATGAAAATATGATTCGAGTCATCTCAAGCGATTTCCCCACCTGGAAAATTAATTTTCATTCCAATGATGGTAAGATTCAGATTGAAATGCCACCGAGTAACGAGTCCCAAACATCGTTATTCATAATGACATTGTTTCATTCTGCAGTACGTTATTGCGTCAGTATGACGCAATACCCGTTAATATGACGCAATAACCGTCAATATTACGTAATAACCGCCAATATGACGCAATAACCGTCAATATGACGCAATAACCACCAATATGACGCAATAACCGCTGATATGACACAATCACCGGAAGTACGACGCAATAACTGTCAATATGACGCAATCACCAAAGTATGACGCAATAACCGTCTATATGACGCAATCGGAGGAAGTATGACGCAATAACCGTCAATATGACGCAATAACCGAAAGTATGACGCAATAACTGTCAATATGACGCAATCAACAAAGTATGACGCAATAACCGTCTATATAACGCAATCGGAGGAAGTATGACGCAATAACCGTCAATATGACGCAATAACCGGAAGTATGACGCAATAACCGCCAATATGACGCAATAACCGCCAATATGACGCAATAACCGTCAATATGACGCAATAACTGGATGTATGACGAAATAAATGTCAATCTGACGCAATAACCAGAAGTATGTCGCAATAACCGCTAATATGACGCAATAATCGGAAGTATGACGCAATAACCGTAAATCTGACGAAATAACCGGAATTAAAACGCAATAACCGTCAATATGACGCAATTACCGGAAGTATGACGCAATAACCGTCAACATGACGCAATAACCGCCAATATGACGCAATAATCGGAAGTATGACGCAATAACCGGAATTAAAACGCAATAACCGTCAATATGACGCAATAACCGGAAGTATGACGCAATAACCGCCAATATGACGCAATAACCGGAATTATGACGCAATAACCGTCAATATGACGCAATAACTGGATGTATGACGAAATAAATGTCAATCTGACGCAATAACCAGAAGTATGACGCAATAACCGCCAATATGACGCAATAACCGCCAATATGACGCAATAACCGCCAATATGACGCAATAACCGTCAATATGACGCAATAACCACCAATATGACGCAATAACCGCCAATATGACGCAATAATTGTCAATATGACCCAATAACAGTCAATAGAACGCAATAACAGTTAATATGACGCAATAACCGTCAATGTGGCGCAATAAGCGTCAATGTGACAATTTAGTCGGTAGTATGATGCAATAACTGGCAGCATGACGAAATATCCGGCTGGATGACGCAATAATCGATAAGTATGACGCAATAACTGGTTAATATATCGCAGTAACCGGTTAGTACGACGCAACTTCCGGCAGTATGTCGCAGTATCAGCGCGCACCGATCAGCGCGCACCATTTATCGCGCGCCAAGCTTCGCGCACTAATCAGCGCACACCAATCAGAGCGCACCAATCAGCGTGCACGAATAAGTGCGCACGAATCAGCGCCGACCAATCAGCGTTCACGAATCGGCGCGCGGAAGTCAGTGCACACGAATCAGCGCGCACCTCTCAGCGCACACGTTATTTTTTCCATACCGATGTATGGAAAAATTTCAATCGGTGTATTGGTTAACTACTTTCAACACATGTATGGGTAGTTTACCGTAGTTTTTTCTTACAGTGTCCGTATGAAATTGAAGGAGTATAGTAATCGAAAAAGTTTCTGCAATAAACATCACTTTCAATTCATCTATATTTTCCTTGTCAGTTGAATTTTAGATCTTGAACAATGTGCACGCATTAAAAATATGTAACAATTTTATTTATCATGTTAGCAATGAATCCCTTCATGCAAGTGCTGATCAAAGCGATCATATTTTTCGAATACTCCAGAGAAGTATAGTAGAACCTGCAGAATGGGTGCATCATCTAACGAGCTACATTAACAGTGAAGCCAGGGTGAACCAGGTAATACTACTAATTTTCGACGATCCAAATATTAAGAATCCAGGAACCGAAGTTATCCAAGCAATTGCAATTAATTTTCCATCTTGGATTATCAATTTACAGTCGAAAAATTATGGAATTCTCAACTTCTTGAAAATAAAACTCAATACTTTTTTCTAGATTGCTCTCTATAAATTAACGCACTAAAGAAAAATAAATATATCAACATTTTCCCAGGTAGTGCTATTCCTAATTTTAAAAGTAGTATCAACCGCAGTGTATGCGAAATATAGATTATTCAATTTTCTTTTTGCAACGAATGAGAAAGCAGACATAAAATGAAAACCATAAATTTTTAATAATGAATACTCTGAAATTATTAAAATTTTTTGAACATTAATCATTTTCAAGTACATAAATTATTCACTTCAAATTGAAAAATTATTGTAAAATAATTTTTCTAATTTTGAGTGAAGCAATTTTATTTTTAAATTCACACGTCATATGTAGAAGAAATTGTTTCAAAATGTATGAATGGCTAAAAAACTTTTTGTTCATGTTATCGTATTCATCTTTATGATGATTACGTGTTTCTTCTACTTGTCTTCAATCTACACAACATTCACGGAAATCGGTTTGGAGAAGAAAACTACGTCCAAGTTCCACACAATTCAAGACGTCACTTCGTCTAATCTTGAAGTGGTAATTACCCCCGGGTATGCTGACATGATACGCAATAATTCACGAGAAACGACGCAAAATTTGTTGAAGAAAGCAGAGAAAACAAATAATAAAACTGCTCCATGCATCGCTCGTCTCAAAGAAGATAAGAATGTCGCTTGACTTGCTTCTTTTAAATTAAAATCTAAGTAATTTATGAAGTTCTAATTAATTAATTTTTTTTTACATCTGTCTATCCTTTTTCAAAATATTTCTTCCGCAACATTGACTGATAGTGCACTGTCAACTGACTACTGATAATCATGGTTATCGCCTGATCTGCAAATCAATAATGTAGTTTCATGTATGAAATTGAAGGAGTAGTAATTGAAAGAGTTTCTACAACTAACATTGCTTGCAATCAATTTCATTGCCTGTTAAAGTTTAGACCTCGAACAATGTGCACGCATTAAAAATAAGTAACACTTTTTCAATAATATTAATAATGAATTCCATCATGCAAGGGCTGGTCAAAGCAATCATATTTTTGGAGGTACTCCAGAGAAGTGTAGTAAAACCTGCAGAATGGTTGAATCATCTAACGAGCTACATTAACAATGAAGCCAGAGTGAACCAGGTCATACTACTAATTGTCGACGATCAAAAGATTAAGAATCCAGGAAGCGAAGTTATTATCCAAGCAATTTCAAATAATTTTCCATCTTGGATAATAAATTTACAGTCAAAAAGTTATGAAAATCAGATTTCCCTGCCGTCAGTTGTCGATCCTCAAATATTGCTGTTCACTATTATTCAATCTGAAGATGATCTATCGCAGCTGTCTGGATCAATAAGCTTCGTAAGTTCAATTTCACCCAATCGAAATCGTCCAAAATGCCTCATCATACTTTTGCGAGGAAAGAGCACTCAAACCTACAAACCATTACTTCAAAGAATGTGGTCTAATCAATTTTTAGACGTTACTATTCTTGAAGTTAGTGGTCTAGAATTTCAAAAACAAAGTGTCTTCTCAAGTTTTCCTCAGAAACAGATCAGGATTTTTCAGTACAATCCCTACAACAAAAGTGTTACTAGTCAAAAATACAAATCAAGAATCCACTGGTTTCCTAACAAGCTTCGTGACATGAAGGGATACAAACTAAAGGTCGGTTTTCTTCGCTTTTCGACTGAAGTTTTGATAGAACGTGACGAATCAGGACGCGATCGGATTTCTGGATCAGGTTGGTTGAAGATGCAAGCTTTGTCGAGATCCATGAATTTCAAGATCGAGCCTTTCATATGGAACAGGTGGGGCTTTCTAAACTGTAAGAGCATCAACAACAGTACCGGCATCGCCAACAGTTTGGTACAAAGAGAAGTTGATTTCTCAGCTATAGAATTCGGAAGATTTTCGACATGTGAAGAAAATGTTTACGAATGGAGTAGAGGCACAAAGGACATTCATATATGCTTAATTGTACCACATCTAACAGAAGTATCTTCTTCGCTGACTATCAACTGGAAAATCTTAAACGGATTCGCCATGATCAGTCTTCCAATCTTAGTTTGGAGCGTATCGCATCTCTTACGCTTTGAAACTCAAAACTGGCGTTTTACATATATGGTACAAATTGTCCTGGGATCGCCAGTACCACGTGAACCTAAGAAATTAGCGGAAAGAATCGTATTCATCTTTATGATGATTACGTGTTTCTTCTACTTGTCTTCAATCTACACAACATTCACGGAAATCGGTTTGGAGAAGAAAACTACGTCCAAGTTCCACACAATTCAAGACGTCACTTCGTCTAATCTTGAAGTGGTAATTACCCCCGGGTATGCTGACATGATACGCAATAATTCACGAGAAACGACGCAAAATTTGTTGAAGAAAGCAGAGAAAACAAATAATAAAACTGCTCCATGCATCGCTCGTCTCAAAGAAGATAAGAATGTCGCTTGTGTTATGAGGAAAGAAGTTGCTGAATCGCTTATTCTAAATGACAGAGACAAGCATGGCAGACTTATTGCAAAGATGATGGAAGAAGACTTGAAGAAGACCTTGAGTTTCACAGTCTTGGCTCCCAGATCTCCCTATGTCAAAAGCTCCGACTCCATTATTCAGCGATTGATAGAATCTGGTATCGTTGCCAAATGGCAGAGCATGTATTCGAAGAAGTCTCAAGTTTCGCAGCTTGAACACGAATTTTATATTAAAGAAAGAGAAGATGCTGCAAAAGTATTAAGACAAATAATCTTTGTGTTGATTTTCGGTCAAGTCTGCTCTCTTCTTATTTTCATAGGAGAGTTGCTTGTGGCAAAGATCAGGAAATAGTGTTAAGGTGTTTACTTTATCAGTAACTAATTTTGAAATAGGTATTCGTTTCTTATTCATGTAAAATAATATTTTAATTAACGTCAATGAATATAAAATATAATTCTGTGTAAGCCTATATTCTGAACGTGGGAATACTTGAATACTTAATTTATCAACAAATCTTTTTGACTTGTGTTGAAATCGTTCCATTTATTTTAGTTTATATGCCAATATGTTAGGGATATGTAGTGATGTACGACGAGACGATAATTTCTCGTTGCTCGCTTGTGACGATAATTTCTCGTTGCTCGCTTGTGACGATAATTTCTCGTTGCTCGTTTGTTTGCGATTGGTTTTGAAAACGATCGTCTTGTCCCGAAAAGACGAACGATTTCGAACGAGCACCGAGAAAAGCTCGGTTTTGACACTTTATAATTTTGAAAGTCACGTACCTATATTTATAATTAACTTTCACTCAATTCTTTCATTAAACGAAGTGTGAATCAAATTTTTTTTCTTTAGATATTTTAAATCAAGGGAGATTGCTGTGATTTGAAAATTAACTTTTAAAAATAATAATTTTGCATGTTGTGTTCCAAGAAAGATTCGAGATTAGTGACCAATAAATAAATATAGGTAATCTGTTTTATGCATTGATAGAATATACCTATAAAATATTTATATACCTATAAAATAATTAGTAAAAAATTATCCTTATTTTCACAGACCCACAAATACAGATGTATTTGAATGAGAGATTGACAACAGGTTATAGTATTTTAAAATAACCGTTAATGTCTTAAAAATCAATAAATTTCACTTTTTATTAATTATTATTTAGTTTTTATTTAAAAAAGAATGTTGTTCACTTCTCAAGATACTCCAGGTGTAAATAAATCATATTTGAGTAAAATTACCTATTTTTTTAAAATCAATAACCTCGAATCCTCCTTAGAACACGACAAGCGAAATAATTATTTGTTTTGATATTTTATAATGATCAAAATTATATGTCATTAAATAAACTTAACCCTTTAACGGTCAAGCCTAAAATCCGTTGTCTAAAAATTCTGAAAAAAGTCAGGAATAATATATGGTCAATTTTTTACTGTTTTCTGCAATAAAAGTTTTTTTTAGTTTTTTTAGTTTTCTCGGCTTCTATTGAGTATACGATTACTTATAACCATCTTACGAGATGCGGAATACTTCACTTTGATCCAATCCACATATTTATTTTGCAGAATTTTAAGTTTATTACATGGAAATTCGAGAAAATCGAAAAAAGTGATGACCGTCTGTAGACGGTCTTAAGTGATTGAGGGTTAAATCAACTTTTTCGTTACGAAAAAGTATGGATATAGTTACGAATATAGTACATATGTATTCGTAACGTACTTTAATCGTAACACATGCAACACAATAAAATCGCTCGAATTCGAACTGAAAAAGCACCTCACTCCTCCAAACGAAAATTGCTTGGAGTCCATACTATTTTAGTTTAATTTCAAAGAAAAAAAAGTTTGGAAATTTCAAGTATTATGGAAAAAGAATCGTTGCCCATATAGACAAGTCTCAAGATTAGAGACATCGTTGAAAAAAATCAATACCCATTTTGTATATTGGTTCTTGCATGGAAAAAAATCAATACCTATTCTCTCCGTTAGATTGAAAATAACATATGTGTGGCAGAGGAAAGTATTAATTTTTTCCAGTTGTATTTAACTTTGTAAAATTTTAGTTCAGCATTAATTTCAAAAGCTAAAATAATACTGCAACACGTAAATAAGTAGATCTATAAGTACAATTATAAGATCTATTATACGTACAATGTTTAAAATTAAGACAAAATTGTATCTGGGTGAGGCACAAGTACTGACTTATAATCTTAATTTATTTATTTATAATTAGAATTAGTGCACCAAATGCAGAAGAAATTAGTGCACCAAGTGCAGAAGAAATTCTTATATGCATTAATTCTATTTGTTCTATCTGAGACATGCATGTAAGGATTGGTGACTCATAATTGACTTTAAATTAATAAATGAATTAATAATTAGAATTCTCTGTGTCAAAGTTTCTCATCGATTCTCTTCCAAAAAAAAGTTTCTTCAAGTCTATGTATAAATATTGAACATGTATAAAAATTTCCAGAGTGAAACGTGTAGGTCAAAAAAATCAAAACCCTGCTTTCCCTTGGAGTTTATTGCAAGTTAGAAATAGAAAAATTAACAAAGATAATATTGGTTTTTCTTTCTATATACTTTGCAATTTGCATTTAACTGAAAAAATTATTTTCCTATAGCTCAGATATTTTGGATTATCAAGATTTGTTTATATTTTGAACTATAGGGAAGAAAATTAACCAACATATTTATTTTACCTGATCTTTTAAATGTATTAAATTTATCTTGAGCGCGGAATATATCTCAGTAGAAACAGTTTGTAAAGTTCAGTCGACCAAAAAGTGAAAAGTCAAGAGAGAAAAGGCAAGTGAATCTGATTATAATTTCTTTTGGATAAATTAAAAGATTCCATGCTCTCGAGCCTGATGTATCTGGGTTAATTTGTCTTTAAGTAAGAGAATAACCAGTTAATCATTTTAATGTAAAAAATATAATAAATTTCCTACGTTTTCTTTACAATTAGTAATTAAATTCTTAACTGAAAAAATTATCAAATTCTCTCAATTAAAAACCCTTTTTCCAAAAATAATTAACATAATGTTTACCACGAACATATTCCCGATTAGACTAGGCAAGACGAGAATTTCCTTGACAGTCTTCATCCGGCTTTGCATTCCTGAGTAAGTGGTGAACGTCTCTGACGTTGTATTTCGTCGCGAAAGTAAAACGTGACTCGCAAGACAACATTCATTAGCAATAATTCTATTATCATTATGATGAAGGTACGATAAAAAAGCGGAGAAAACGCGCCGCTTTTGCTCCGATACGGTTCTAAAAACTAATTCGAAGCAGGAGCTGAACAGAAAGTATTTCAGTTGCTTTACTGAAATAAATAATAAATAAAATTATCTTTACTAAATTAAAATCATAACTTTTTTACAGGACTTTAACATGATTCATTACAATAGGCCCTAAGTACGTAAAATAAGTACAAAAATAAAATTAAGTACTATTATCACATTCTTTAAGAACAGAAAATCTGCCAATTACTATTGACATCATTTTATAATTTAAGACAAGAAATGCTCCTCTTGTGAGGGTCAATCTGAATTTCATATTGAAACGGCCAAGAATCAAGTTTGCACGTGCGTGTAGATGATATGCCATAAATAACCAAGTCCTCTTGGTGAAGACACCCCATGATACACATGTGAATACATCTTATACAGTTACGTGGAGCCGTTAAGTAATTATCATATTCACTGCTGCATCTGTACTGGTTATATATGCGCCTTGCACTAAATAATCTGCTTTAAGGAAAGTGTAACAAAAGTTCTCATAACGACTGCACCTCGCACATATAAAGACTCTTGTAAAAGGTGCATTGTCCTCGATAACGGATTTGGGCTTCTTTATCTCATATGTAGACCGGAGCATCAGATTACACATTTTAACAGTTGCAACAGTTAAACTACTAAATATAAATTTGAAACAACCATTTTTAATTAGTTAAATACTGTTGCCTACATACATTATTGACCGCACCCGAATTAAATCACATTCCTTGCTAAAACACTTTATCAAGTGAAAAACAGTTTATTAAAAAAGAGAAAAAAATAAAAGGAGAGTATTTGGCATCATTATTAAAATGTAAATATCTCACTTTTGGAAAAATTTTGATAAAATAAGGGACGGAAAATGGTTTTGCTTTCAATTCATAAAAGAAGGATCCATTTTCTAAGGGTTATTCTATATAAGCGTTGATATAATACCGACGTTAATTATTTCGTTTTAGCATCATTATCAATCGCGATTTCACTGGAAACTCACTTTCAATATCAATCTTCCACGAAATCGATGAGGGAAGTTTCTTTTCATAGATGATTGGTAGTTATTATTATAATTATACCCTGATCAGTCTACTCGTGGGAAATCACTTCATGATTTGAGAACGTGATGCTGACACGTAAATGCGTGCCTAATGTGTATTTTTTTGGCTATGTATATTATGAGTGAATACGACATCTATGACTCATTCAAGAAATCAGTGAGAAAATACACATTAGACAAACAAAAGAATTAATGAGATGTAACATGTATTTCACCATCGTAAAATTAACTCTTCTTTTTATAACATTCAACAATCATTAGTGAATCATTATATCACACTATTTATAATTAATTATATTGCTTCGTTAATTAGTAGTTTTGTTAAATTATAGTTTAAGTTTGGTTTCAATTTTATACTTAATTGTTAGATTTGAAAATCAAATTTTTATTTCATTGTATATTTGCTGAGGATTTTTTTTATTGCATTTGAAAAATGTCTTCCTTTATTTTCAATGGATGAGTATTGCATTGAGTAAAATCAATTTCTACATTTTCTCATGTATTATGTCCACCTCGTCGCTTGACTATTGTGCAAGACTTTGTCAATCTCAGCACGTATAGCACTTTTACTCGAGGAAGCTGAGGCATCCTGTGCAATAGTACGTGAACACTCAAATGGGAAACAACAATTAGATATCAATGTCCCACCTGCTCGTTCATGACAATCGATGACCGCTTTTTCTCATTTCTATTTAATTATATAATTCTACAAGTACTTATTTATAATTTAACACATTTATCATTTTCACTCAAAGTTCACAGATCAATCAGATCTATTTGAATTTAAAAAGTATGTTAACATCCAGCAGAGAAAATACAATCAAATCATAATTGAATTAAAAGAATATTTTTCGTTAATCATGATTCGATTGGCTCAATAATAAAATGCTTTTCATTGACGATTTGCTTTTCATTGACGATGCTTTCCATTTAAGATCAATCGATCTTAAATTCTAATTAGCTAATTATAAAACTTAAAAAATTGCAAAGAAACTAAAAATGTACTTTAAAAGAAAAACTCGAGTCAATGAAACACTAAATTATTATATGTTCCTCAACTTTCTCCATTGATCAGTAAATAGATGAATTATTTAACGAACTCGCCTGTAAAGTTATAATTCGTTTATCGCTAGTATTATCGTGAAATTCACAGGTTGTTTTAAATGGAGTCCACCATTTAAAGTTACACGACTTTATGGTTTGTGACCATTAATTAAAATTCACGAGGTAATAAATCCTTGGTGGTAAAAAATTTTATTCCCGCGGTCGAGCTCATTGCATGAAATTTAAACACACCCGTTCATAGTATTTTGTACCACTTTCGTTTAAGGACTTCTAACTGGGCGGCAAGATATGTTATTGAATTTTTAAACTTATTTTTAACTTGACACCATAAAGAGAATTTATAGGTATATTTCATTTTATCAGTCACTCTAGTTAATTCCTTAAATAAATTATCTTTAAATCTATTCAGTAGATAAATAATTATTCATAATGGTCAATACAAAAATATTTATTATTTCTTATTTCAGCATCGGATAAACCTTCTCAGAAAAATCTATAAAACTTTCTCTATAAAATAAGTTTCATTAGATTTATTCATATTTGTTGCAAAAGGACGCCATAAAGTTGCGAAATAAACTGAAAATTCGTTTTTTCTATTTACTTGATAAAGTAATTGTTAATTTTATTTCCAGTCTTGGAAATAAAATAGTTTCAGAAGGCGAATTTACATCTGAAATGTGGAAAATCGATTCTTGGTTCAAATTAGAAAAGAAGAAAAAAGAAAGATAAATAAAAGTAGGTCATATTATGAAAAACCTCTCATTAAATGTTTGATTATTGCAATGCAACAAACCGTGATCAAATAGTTTACTCGAATGCAATTAGTGCATCAAATATTATCATGCATCATGAAAATAGTCGAGAGCAAGAAAATTGAATTCAGTTGCATAGAAAAAGAAGTTAATTTCTTTTACGAACATATATTGTGATTCTTTTCTGATATTGTTTAAATTTAAAATAAAATAAAATATAACTAAACAATTTTATTTTCAAAAGTAAACAAAAACTTTATCAGTAAATTCACACACTGAGAAATTTTCCTTGGTAACATTTAATCAATATAATAAATCTGCCGTCCAAAGTAAAAAGATACGAAAGTGACATTGTCGCTTAGGTCGACTTTTCCATTGCTAGGTTTAAGAGAATAACCCTAAACCACAAAGTCACTCACGTATCTTTTTACTTTGGATGGCAGAAATTCCTTCAAAAAAGAAAAATAACTAATATTATAAAGATAAAAAATAAATGTAAAATTTCTGATCGTTTAATAAATTTTAATAAAAATTCAGTTAAAAAATATTGCTTTTTCTAATGCACTCTTATAATTTTCTCTCGTTTCAAAGTCATGCAATGAAATTCGCTTTCTATGGAACCTAATTATGCACTCTCTGGAGCAACAGCTGATGAGAAGTTCCGCTACTCGGATTCACTTGAATCAGTCAATTTATATTCCACGATTCACGTTTCTCAATTCAAAATTTTTTCATTTTATTGCAATTTCACGATTTTTTTTAGTTTCTTTTTTTTGAACCGATATGCAAATGTACAATATCAAGAAATTTAACTCAATTTTTTGTTAAATATTTCCTTCCCCGATTTCCACGACTTTAAATTTATCGACAAAAAAAAATGTTAGAAGCGTATTTTTTGCATGTCACGAATTTGCCATCGGCTAATCGTACCTACGTGACTATTATAAGTGAGGTGTTGTAATGTTTAAATTTACATTCTTCGTGTGCTACGTACAAAATATGGTAAAACGAACTTTCGAATCTATTCAAAGGAACCGCTGAACACCTGATATTTAGCAAAGGCATAATTTTGTTAGTTATAATTATTTCTAAATGTCACTGATTACACAGAAATGATAAATTGATATAGAAATGTTAACTGACATTAAAGTAAAATAAATAAAATAAAGTAAAGCAGTAAAATTACTCAAATTGCATCCATTATACTCGCAGTAAACTTATAAGTCATATTTTAGAAAGTATAAATTTTATGGCCTGCTTTTAAGAAAATAAGTATGATTCAAAATATCACATTCAAGATATTTCCCAAATATTTTGCAAGTTTTTTTTATTGCTCTAGAGTTATCTGTTCTAGCAAATTAATTAATATTAAATTTACATGGTACAATATACATATATTAAAGTAACAATATGTATATTGCCAAGTGCGTTCTGCTCTGTTTAACTCAAATATACAAATAACTATATTTAAACATTTACATAACAAAGAGAAAAAAAATGATGACATTGGAATTCCTTTGACATGGGAAAATAAGAGGGACTTGAAGTTGGCACAAGTGTCTCCTTATTGTTAAATAAGGGGTAACATTTTCTCAGTGAGGACATCTAACGATTGAATTCAGTCTTATAAGTCTGTCGAGAGGACTTGTTTACACTTTATTTACGCTCCATTGCTACAATAGTTGGATCGTAAAACCGTCGCTGAGGTGCATAATCAGTGCATCGAGGCAAAATCTACGAGGAAACTGGCATCCTGGACGCAAGAGGAACGCGCAATACTTTTATTGTTCTTTCGCCGATTTTTTTCTCTAAATCGTTTGCTTCGCGTCAATGTTCAATAATACGCCGACAATAAAAGCACGTAAAACTGTTGAAAGTAAAAGTATAGTAAAGCCAATTATTTTAAAGTGCCAACGACACTCCCACTCATTTTATCCGAGAGAGCAGCTTGTAGAATATTTCACTGTGCAATCGCGATCGGATCCATTTCGAATCTCGATACCGTTCAGGCCAGTCACCAGTGTCGATAACCCACGATTACCTTCTATTTCCACTTCCTGACTATATCGAGAGAAAAACATACGATTTCTGATCGGTGTCTTAAACCTTGTGTTTTGAATAGAGAGATGTAAATTTTTCGGAAAACACGTGATTCAAGTTTTCAAAATATTTTAAACTTGTTTATTTAAGAATGAATAAAACTAGCAAAAACGATTACAGGCTTTCACAGCGCAAAATACTCAAAAAAGGGGAAATAGGATGATTTTTTCACAAAAATAGAGGAATTATAGGAAAATAAATTATATTAAATACAAACTTTACGTCTCCTCATGAGGCAAAAAAAACAATCCTTTTATCAGAAGTGTTACATTAAATTTTATTCAGCTCGATATTAAATGTTCCATTCTATCCACCGATATTTTATAAAAATGGGATACCAATATGATAAAAAAAATTAGTTTTGGAAAATCATTCATTTTTTTACAATAATTATTTTTTTCATATCAAATGTCTTATTAATAGCATAATTGTTTGAATTAATTTGTACCTAATTATTATGATGTAAAACGAAAAACGGCCAGGAATTTCTTGAGACCAGAAAAACCCGGAGATTACAATGAATTTGTTAGTAGAAAAATATATTGAATTAAAATATTACACGATTTTGAAGGGTTTCGATTTGAAACTCTATAAATAAGCACTCCACATTTTTAATTGATCAATTGAACAACATCATTGATCATTGTTCTAATGAACATTTCAATAAATGTTCATTTGAAACATTTTCAACATTTTAATTATTTAGTTTTGAATGCCTAATTCAAAAAACGTTTAAATTTTCAGACTAAATTTAAAACTGTACAATTTCAAATGTTTTAATAAAAAAAAATTCTAATTTGTAATTATTCACTGACAAATTAGAAAATATACAATTAATGTTTCAATACGTATTTTAACATTTAAAGTCAGTCACATCAAGTCTATTCTCTATTTTTGGTCACTTTTATATATTTTTTAAAAAAGCATTATTGGTCCACTTTTTTTAAAGTTACTTCTCGTCACTTTTCAAAATACTTTTCAATTTTTCTTGAAAAAAGGGAATATCTTTTTAAAAAAGGGAAAAAATAGAGGAATAGGGGAAAGACTGTGAAGCTTGGGATTATAATTCAGAGATTCTTAGGTTTAATTCTGCTTAAAAGAAAAAAATTTAAAGAATCTTTGGAACTATTCTGGAATGTACGATACCGTTGAAATATTTTCTCAAATCCCAGAAAATTACTTAACATTTATTTCCTGAAATCACAAAATATAATTCAACCACTAATTTCCTTTCTTTCTGTCTTCACCATCTCTCAACCATCATCCAGTGATTATTAAATGAGATTGATATTAAAAGATTTAATAAGTTTACCAATTTTCTTTTTACTGCTTGCAGTTATGACAGTAATTGAAACAAATTCTTACAATGTATTAAAATTTTATAAACATCCCTACAGTTTCGAATCAAATGCAGTTTTGAACATCGAGCTTGAAATAAAAGTTACAAACATCACACGAACCGATATAACAGAACCATCAATTTGTTTCCCTCGTTTTTGTTATTTCTTGCATTTCAAATAAGTAAGTCAGAGTTTTATTAATACTAATTTTCTTTCCAAGCCCCTATGAAGTGTTCAGTTAGAACTCATAACGTTCTTGAGGAACTACATATTACACCCGAGTTGTAACTTAGTAGTTAAAAGTCATGAATAGGAAATTCTCAAGAGTTTATTATTATCGTAAACGTGCTTCCTAATTGCAGAAGATTCAGATATGAAATTATATTTCAAGCCTTGATACAAATAAAGTAAATTATTTATTTATTCAATGTAAAAAAGATTAAGACTTTCAAACATTAAGAAAGCAGGGATTTGAAATTTCCAGACTTTTGAATTTATAAAACTTGATGGAATTTTAAAACATTCAGGGTTTCCTATCAACGGAGATTTGAGGCTTTCAAATATTCGAATGCTTTAATTTTTTTAAAAAAGGGGCCGCTTCACACTGTAAAATAATAAACTACCTCAATTTAATTTTAAGTCACCTATTTAACCAACTGCATAAAATTATTGTTCTCGGCTCACTAACTTGAACTGCAAAGAACGCTAAACGAGTCTCACATTAATTAAGGACATGCGATACGATTTATGACGTCACGAATTACAGACGGGGTATAAAAGATATTCGGCGGTCCTATTTTTAAACAAATAAAGATATCGCGTTGAGGCTTAAGAGATTAATAGAAAACATGGTGATATATGGCTGTTATGTCTAGTTTTTCAAATATTTTGAAACAAAAATTATTTTGAAAAAAGTTTTAAAAATTTTTGAAAAACGTATGTAAAACTACGCCGGATAGATAAATATATATCTCCATTAAGTATTTCATTTCTTTCAAAATGTGTAAGTGTAGGCAGTAGGGGTATTTATCTATAAATGGAGAAACCGTAATAGGAAATGTATGTATATAAAATAAATTGCTGATCATCAGCCCTCGTATCTGCTGGAAAAGTGCTGCAGTAAATTCAAAGCTGAGTGAGTCACCGAGCTCCTCCCCATAACAAGCGAAGGTTAAAAAATTTACTATCCGTTGATTTTCCCACGAGAAACGTGCGAGAGCAAAGGTGATCTTAAGTGCTCTTATGCTCTAACTATCGCAATTATTATCATTCATTTCTTCCACTATTAAAAAACAATCCTTCCATTCTTACTCATAATTAGTCAAAGACCACCCAAGTTTACCTCAATTTTTTCAGGACCGACGCATTTCTTTTAAAAAATTTAACTGCCAGAAAATTATAAATAAAATACTTGAGGTATCCCGAACTTGAAAATTTATGAATTAAATTAAGGGTATGTAATGCATAATGACGTCATAAATTATCGACTGATTTTTTATTTACATTCAGCGGGTTTATTAAGAGAGAAGTGCAAATATAATGCTGAAATTTTGGGAAATAATA
>JBAGKK010396793.1:0-18312 GCA_037177015.1 Euceroptres primus
CATATCTGTATCTTTAATATGAGTTTAAGAATGTACGAAGTGAGTCTGGTTTTTAGCGGTCCTCACTAGGCTTTCTTTGGTGTAAAGTATGCGAATGTGATTCATTCGTTATGACTACGGGTATGTGTTGCTCGAATCAGACCACCATGAAAACTTCTCTTGTATTTCAACCTTTTATTACAATATATTTTTATCATTTTCTAAACTTATTTTTAGTGTTATTCATTGTTGAAAGGGCTTATTATTTGATTTGTTTTAAGAAAGTAGAACTATAACCGAAAATTTTTTGGTCACTTTTTTGAAAAAAGTTGTGACTTTTTCAACTTTTTTCAATCTCGATCGTCGCTGGCAGGTCTGGCAGTTACTTATTCATTTGCTTGTTTATTGCTGAATCATTGTGTTAGATTTAACTTACATGCACAGTTAGAAATTTTAATGGCAATTTTCAGAGACATGAGACTGAAACTTTATGCAATTACCGTTTCTGAAATATTAGTTACAGTGTGATAAGTTTTAGATACAATTTGATATTTTTCAGAACCGGTTTCTGAAGAGTATCTTAAATTTTATAAAAATTTCTGTTACTTCTCTAACCTAAAAGTTCCGGAAATTTACGAACATTTCTAACAGTGAGAGAAAGAAGGGAAGGAGGGGTTTTGAAGGTTGTCTTCATCTTCTTTTCTCTTTCTTTGTCGCTATTGATTGTGTTTTTGATTTGTCTTTAATACTTATTATTTATTAAATTATCAATACTTATTTATTTGTATTTGATTTATTTTTCGAGTTACCGAGATTGTAGAAAACTGTAGAGAGGTTGGGCCACTTTGTAATTAATTCGACTGACTATATTATGTATCAGGTGTGACGTAGTAAGTAAGTAGGAGAGAATCGTCGTCGCAGTTTCAAACTAGAAGTGCGATATTCAGACATTTCTAGACTTAAACACCATCCTACTTTACGACGCTTCCACACCTACCAGCTCGGTAGTTTTACGATATTGTACCCAGTCATAAAATAAAGCGAGTTACTAACGATGATGGAAATTCGTTTCCCCCAAAAATCTCATCATTTTTTCGTCGGAAACCAGTGCAAGGCAATTGATTCTCAACTATGATGAACGTGGGTGACTTTGTCATTTCCGTTGAATATTCATGTTTGCGTAAACATTTAAAGTCACATCACAAAATTAGTGGAACCCCCAGGCGACCAAAATGACTGGTTCTCGCTTCATACATTTCACGGAATATATTTGAATCAGGATTTAAATTCTACTACGGAGAACGGTTCTTTAATCGGTTAGATATTTATCAAAATCGGTGGAATTTGATTTGCATACTTTCAAACCACAGAATAAATTTGACTAAAAATGCGAATATTGGAAACTGTATTTATTTCGTTCCAATTTATTAGCGATGAAATGAAAGTCCTTGAGAATTTGAGATTCTAGCTTGGATAACAGTTTGAGGGTAGTAAAAGTTGATGATAGTAACGTCGATGAAGTTCTTTTTCGTTATGTAATCCCTCTGCCAGAGGGCTGATGTAAAATCCAGAAAAAGTAGGCTATTTACGGAAGTGACGTTTATCAGGATTCTCTTTCTTACTCTTCTGTAAGTACGCTATCCTTCGCACCTTCCAATTCCGAGCGTAAAAAATTTCAACAGAGAAAAAGAGTGGGCGATTTGGCAGGCCGGCAGTTATCGCGATATTCTTGCTCCCTCGTACTTGTGGAGCCCAAAGTTGTTCCTCGTCAACGTTCCGAATATTCCAGGAATGGACCCTCCCAAGTGGGATTCAGTATTCCTGAAGGAACAGGGGTTTGTGAGCGTCTTCGTGTCACCAGGAAATGGCAACCGTTTCCTTCTCGGATCTTCCCTTCTCGTCCTCTACTCTCAACCTCCGAGGATTTAACTATCCAGTGATTCTCAGTCTGAATTCCAGAAGCTAGACTCCTTAAACTAGGATAATTTATCAATATTTATTATCAATTGAATTAAACAATTGGATATCTTCTTTTATTTTTTCTTACAGTCGAAAACTAGAGGTTTTTATAATCATTTAAATGGGCACAATTATTAGACAAAATTTTTTCGTTTACGTTTAGTTCATTTAATTGTTTCAGGATAACCTAAAAATTGTAAATATAAAAGGTTTACAAAAAAAACGAACGCTTGTGACAAAAGAATATTAAAATTAACCCTTTAAGATGATTAAAAATTGCCGAATAAATTTAAACTCAAAATTACCCTTAAATGAGGAATAAGCGGCTAAAAATGAATAAGTTCACTTTTTTTTAAATTGAGATAAACATAGATTCTATATATTTAGGATCTTAGGAATTCATCTGTCATTGTTATATTTAGGAAAAAATATTTTAAGGTAAAGAATTTCCACTTTTAAAATATTGTACTTTATCAAAACTGAATATGTCCAAAGAACATTTTTTTTATTAAAAATGTATTATAATTTATTGCAGATTTATGAACCTTATGAACTGTTTCTTAAAAATAGGCAAAAAATTTCACGATTTTAAAAAAATTAACCCCGTTTTGACAGTATTGCTTTGTTTTGACAGTTTTGACAGTAAAAAAGTCATTTGAGGGGATTAAATATGATACACAGTAGTTATATTTATACGAAATACTTTTATTTTTTTTGTTTCCACGTTTAAAACTTAAAAAATCTGTTCATAAGCGGGCAAATGTCCATTTTAATTTTTTTAATTACTTCAATACTGGATTAGGTAAATATTTTCTCTCTCTCTGATATTTATTGTGGATGTCAACTAATTTTAATGCTGAAAGTAGAATTTAGATTTTATTATTCGTTTTCAAGATACAGCATTTTTGCGATTATCTAAAAAACATGAAAAATGGATTTATGCACTTTTGGCCGCTAACTCCTCAAATATGTCTGAGTTAATATGCCATGTTTTTCAATATTAATTTTTTTAAACTTATGTTCTCTCTAACTCATGTTCTTAAAGTTCTGAACGTTCAAATGAACAAATTTTTATTTCATTTCATTTTAAGCTCAAATGTTCTCGAAAAAATTGGTTTATTAGTAAAAAAGTTAATGTATAATGATAAAAAAAAAACTCATGAGGCTCCTGTTTCTTTTGTAGTTGGAACAATATTTCAAGCTAAATTTGAGTTAAGAAAGAACACTTTCGTTTATTTGAACGTTCAGAACTTCAGGCACATTCTAAATCTGAATTAGTCAAAAACTGCTACAAGTTGAATGATGACAAACAACTTGAAGCAATTTTAATTACGATGTGTTTAATTTTTTGAAAAAAATACGAAATTTACAAAATCCATAAAAAATATAAAAACATGTTTTTTGCACAATTTAGAACAATTCGAACTGGAACAAAAATTTTTGTTTTTAATTTATAATTTTGTATTATTATTCACTACTGAAAATTGTGCCTATAAAAAACTCGCCATTATTTTTCGGCCTATAGGAAATTTTTCAAAAAATTGGTAAAAAATTCAAAACTTTGACCGCGATTAGCGAGGGTCAAATGTTAACCAATTTCAAAATAATATTTTGGCCTGGATTCGTTTTCTTCATAGGTAACTTTTCCGCACCAGATCGTTTTGAGTTTTGGCAATTTGGATTTTTCGGCCCAACCTAATTGTCATCCTTCAAAACTGTATTTTTAATTTCAATACCAAAGTTCTCTAAATCTGAATTAGTCAAAAACTACTACGAGAAGTCTTCCATCAATTGAATTGGTAAGCATTTCTCATAATAATTAGTAGAAAACTACTAATTTTTAGTCAAATTCTACTAATTCATTTAGTAACAGTTACTAATTCATTGAATAACAGTTACTAATTTAATTAGTAACTGGTACTAAATGAATTAGTAGAATTTGACTAAAAATTAGTAGTTTTCTACTAATTATTAAGAGAAATGCTTACCAATTCAATTGGTGGAAGACTTCTCGTTATTTCATTAGTAGTCTTTGTCTAATTAAGATTTGGAGAGCTTTGGCATAGAAATTAAAAAGGCAGTTTGGAAGGATGACAATTACAGTGGCCCAAAAAAGCCGAATTGTCGAAACTCAAAGCAGCCTAGTGCGGAAAAATGACCTCTGAACAAAACAAATCGAGGGAAAAAATTATTTTAAAATCGGTTAATATTTGACCCTCGCTAATGGAGGTCAAAGTTTTGAATTTTTTACCAATTTTTTGAAAAATATCCTATTGGTCGAAAAATAATAGCGAATTTTTTATAGGCACAGTTTTCTTTAGTGAATAATAATATAAAATTATATATAAAAAAAGATTGTGTTCCAGTTTGAATTTTTTGAAATTGTGCAAAAAACATGTTTTTATAATTTTTTTCGGATTTTGTAAATTGCGTATTTTTTCAAAAAAATTAAATACATCTTAGTTGAAATTGCTTAAACTTATATCGAAAAAACATGCCATTATTTTTTTTTCACGGGAAAAAATTGTTTTCATGGTTTCGAAATCGTGAATCCTATCTTTTTTCAGTGATTCTCACACCTTTCAAAATTTGCGCACCAAGAAACACTTTTTTTTCATATTAACAAATTAATGGCATGTTTTCTTATTTCAGTTTAAGCAATTTCAGCTGCAATATGTTTTTAATTTTTTAAAAGAAATAAGCAATTTACAAAATCCACAAAAATTATAAAAACGTGTTTTTTGCATAATTTCGAGAAATTCTAACTTTAACTAAAATTTGTTTGCAATTTCTAATTTTATATTATTATTCATTACCAAAAACTGTACCCACGAAAAATTCGCCATAATTTTTTGATCCATAGGAAAATTTAAAAAAATTGTTCTAAAATTCAAAACTTTGACCCTCTTGCACGAGAGACAAATATTAACCGATTTCGAGAATTTTTTTTGTCCTTGATTTTTCTTCCCAAAAAGCAACTTTTCCGCACTAGGCCGTTTCGAGTTTTGAATATTTAGGTTTTTCGGCCCACCCTAATGACAATGTTTAAAATATCCTACACACTGTATTTCAAGACATATTAAAATATTGACGTTAGAGACTGATAGGAAATATAAGAATTTCGAATTATTTTATGTCTGAACTACAAGGGTTGATTTAATATTTATTTTATCCAATAATAGTTAGGGTGACTAGTAAGGGCTAAACTCTTCCTTTATACTGCACTTTCAAAGCTTCTGTTAGTAATTTTTACAAGTTTGAAAGTGATAAGAAATATCAGATTCTAGAATACACACTAGGGTGATTGATTTAATTTATGTAAGATTGGTTTGGGAGTGTAGAAGGTGTTGAAATATCTTGTATAATCTCTGAGGAAATTTTTGTTGCGTTTGAAAGTGGTCAGAATTATCAGAAACATCAGCATTTTTAAATACGTTTTCTAATTTAAGGGGTAGATTTATTTTATGTTGAAGTAGGTTTAGATGGTAATAATGGCCTGCAAGCTATTTATAATATGCATACATATTTCAGTAAATCTTATCTTCAATGTAGCATAGTATAAAAAAATAGGCAGTTGAGTAACAATTTCTTGGGGTCCCAAGTTCCGGAAACCACTACAAAAAAGACTCAAGCAATGAAAGGTTAAAAATTAGAATTATCGGTTCGATCAACCAATTTAGATAAGCGTCAACATTATAAGATTCAGATTAAACTTTCGCCTTGCTCTTACAAATATCAGTAGTATTTCTCTCAAGTCATGCTCGTAGCACATTGAAAGGTGAACTGAGTTTTGGGTGCAATTATGTGGATTTCCATTTAGAGTTGCTTCAACTTTAAGTAACTTCTAATGAACTAATATTGGTTAGCACATTCAAAGTTTGACGATCACACTTACTCCAAAAAGCCCTCACGATCCCTTCTTACTACCCCCACTTTATTAAAATGACTAGAAAACTAATTTACCTCTTATCTCTTTCCACAAATGCAGGAAATGATTCGGTGATTTGGTTAAGAATGTTTTTGCGATGCGGTTTGGAGTCTAACGAGGGCTCGAACGTGTCCCATAACGATGACTTTCAGGTGGTGGAGTGTCGTATTTTACCGATAAAAGCAAGAGGTCTGCCAAGTTCGATCGATCAGGAAAGCAGACAAAACGAGAGTAGAAGAGAGCGACAGTGATGCACGTGAAGTGAGGAAGGAAAGCGAGATAGAAATAGGCAGTTAACCGAAGAAGGAGAGTACGAGAAACGAGGTACTTTCGTCGACAACGAGACATCTTGAGCTCGGTTGGAGAGGCACAGGAACGTAAGGGGGGTTTAGAGAAAATGAGAGAGAGAAAAGGGCTATGAATAAATCCAAATGTTCCGACACTCTATAGGTCGGTGCCCTTCTGACTTGATGGAATATGTCTACCTGTAACGCTTCTTCGACTTCATCGATATTGCATATCGGACGACAATTTTTCAGATCATTACACTTTGGACCGCAAATGTAAGCAGGTCGCGAGAAAATTCCAGTTAGATAGGATACCCCATCAATGACGTGGAAATCCCTCAGTGATTTTTCGATGCTGCAAGTGATGTCACCGATACTGGTGCACCAAAAAAAAAAAAACACCTATACCCTCGCTACGTGTCGTTGAATTTAAATGTCTGCTTAGTACGCGTTCTCTGTTCAGTATACTTCTGGTGAGGGCGATGGTGATAACGGGGTGGAGACAGAAGAGTGGGTTCCGCTATGGATGATCGCTCAAACAGAACACTGCGGACTAATGCTTCGCCAATACCCCCGGTATTTATTGTTGGCGTGTAGATGCATTTACGTGCCCATATTTACAATGCGAGATTCGTAAATCGATAACGTATGGATATTTCATGCATTTCTACTCGGTCGAATTGTCTCCTCGGATTTGCTTCTAGGGTTCTGCAGCATAAACGCTTTTGAATGCGTTACATGTCGCAGTTCTTTTAGTGATACTCAAATTCTACTCATTACCATTTAATGCCCTACAGATCACATACATGCAATGACGATAATGAACCTTTCATCATCAGTGGGATAGTAAATCATACCATGTCATTACATGATATGATGCTTTTTGTTTGATGAATATTTATTACCTTGCGTTGACGACTATTTGGACTCAAATAATAATCAGAGGAAGGAGCTAACCAAACTTAGTTGCAGGAAATGTACTTGTGTAAATTCACCTGCAAGGCTGTGGGTATGAGATGGAAAGTTAAGAGGGATCTAAACCACCAGCGTTCCGGGATCAATATCTTAATTAACCGGAAGTCGATGAATATGAAATCTGGAGCAAACCAGGATGAAGAAAGGGTTGGGGAGAAGTCAGCAAAGAGGCAGTGAGGTTGCTCCAGATGAAGTTTGCACAAATCAGACTCACTTAACTGAGCGTCACTTCCTCGATTTCGACTGCCCTGGAGAAGCCAATACCCGAGGGCAAAAGCTACCACCTTCCCACTTCTTCTTCTTCATATTCTTCTTTTTATTCTGCTTTTTCTTATTCTTCTTCTTTTGTTCTTTCTCTCTCGTTGTCCTCAATATACAGAAGGATGAGAGCAAATATCGGCAACATAGTTCATGATGGACCAGATGCAAACACTAAAAAGATTATGAAGGTGAAAAGAAAGATACTTTTCATAATTTTTTTCCCCTTGGATGTATCAGATGCAGCTGATAGGTCTGATCCACTTGATCTATCTCATGTAAATCAAATTACAAATCGATTTGCAAAATTCCAGAGTGGCATCAGACCTTAAATGGAAACTGCATTTCATTATTATTTGTGTGAAATCAATTGCTAATTAATAGCCATTTCTCCATAATCCATAATTAATTTCGTCCATTTCAGTGATCAGTGAGTAAATTTGACAAGCGGCTATAAATTTCGTGTTCTATTATTTTAATGCCATTTGTTCCAATTATGAGCATCTATTAATAACCGATATGTGTTACCGCTTCAAAATCAAGTGTACATTGCTTGCATGTCAGTGTATAAAACAATCGATAATAATTTAAAGGGTGTCTACAGTACTCCCACGCTCTGCAAGAATTGTAAAGGCAATTAAATATGATTAGCACAATTAAAGATGTTATTATTTTATTAGAGATTATTAAAGAGTCAAATATATTAAAGAATACAAATCATTTCGCACATTTATTAGAGGAAGCTAGAAAATGTTGGAATGTTAGGAAATTTAACCAAGAGGGGTTGATGAACATCGTTGAGTGTTATCGAATTATCCTTGTTGTTATCAAATTATGGATTAATTGAGGGAAATAACTGAACGAGATTCATCGGTTCAGAAAATCAAAGCTTTGTGAGATCGCTTAACATATGAGTAACAAATGGGAGAACGATCCTAGTTGATAGATATAGTGGGTTTAACTTCGATGCTCCGATACACATTTAAAATCCTATATACTCGCGAAATTATCTATACATTATAGATACTCTCACAGAAAATCCCAACGTATCGTTTTAATCGGCCAGAGTTCTGTATTTTATATCCAAAAGTCCGCCTGCACTTGTCAAGAACAAATGATTGCCGCGAATCATCTGATAGTGAACTGTATGAATTTGGCAAGTTATCGGATAAATCCGATCCGTCAGATAAGCTGCATAAGCTCACATGAATTGAGTCACAAGTCGCAGCAGTTCGCTCGAGAATCCGATACAAAAAATTAACGACTTGTGACGATTCAAATAAAAAAGGCTTCAGTTGATATTAACTAAAAATGTAGGTATCGTAGAGTACCTATATAGTAAAAGTCACTCAAAATCTTTAAAATGCAGCATGAAAACTCGATTTTGTTGATTAAGCCTCAAAATCAATTATAATCGAAACTGAAAAGTGAGATTAGATTAAATTAAGTTCAATTTCGAAAACTACCAATTATTGTGAAATATTATTTCAATTTAGCTTTTTAAGAAATAACATAAAACTTGCTGAACCAGCCGAATTGTATCGCCGATCTTCGAATATTCATATATCACCTTTGAACTAATTAATGAAAGAACATACTCGCATTTATGAAGCAATTTCCTTTTACCCATTAAATTTAGAGGAAAAACACTGGCAACCAAGAATTTTTTATTACTTTTAAATTATTGAACTGATTCAAAGTTTGGACGTCTAATCATTTTTTTAAAATTCACCCATATATTTAAACATTTCTCAATGCTTATACAGAGGTCGCATAAATGTCCACAGGGGTGAGCTGAAAAAACTGGAAAATATTAGATTCATTGGTAATAGCACTGAAAGGTTCCTTCGTAGCATTATAAACAAATTTAAAAAAAAAGAAAATAAAAATTTCAAAAAATTTCTCACCATTGGGAAAGTCGATTAAAAATTTTTAAATTCTGAATTTTTTAAATTTTTTGTGTATGGAAAAAAAAATTATTTTCAATTTTTTTTTTTGGGTAAAGTTTATGGAAGTTGAATAACCTTAGACGGAAAAAAAGTAAGTAAAAAATTTTTACGTCGAAATATAATGTTTCAAAAATGACGAAAAATGCACTTTTGTTAATTTGCATCTAAATTTACCACAAAAAATGTTTTTCCTTTTTATATTTTTTATGCTCTTTTTAATAAACTAAAGAAACACGTACATATTTTTAATATTCAAACAAAAATCAGATGATTACTGATGTAATATACGGATCGAAAATCGTCGTTGTTTTTGTGTTTCTTTAGTTCATTAAAAAAAGCATCAACATATTTAAAAAAATAAAAACATTTTTTTGCGACTTTAGATACAAATTAACAAAAGTCTATTTTTTGTCATTTTTTTAAATATTATATTTCAACGAAAAAATTTTTTTCTTACTTTTTTTCCGTCTAAAGTTATTCTCTTCCATAATCTTTACCCAAAAAAAATTGAAAAAGTTTTTTTTATATACAAAAAATTTAAAAAACTCAAAATTTGAAAATTTTCAATCGACTTGCCTAATGGTGAGAAATTTTTTTAAATTTAAAAAAAAATTTTTTTCGTAATGCCACAAAGGAACTTTTCAGTGCTATTACCAATGAATCTGATCATTTTAAGTTTTTTCGGCCTACCCTAATGTCCACTTTCATCTTCAGTACATTAGAAATCCTTCTGAATCTTATATGCTAGGAGATTATTATTTTAATTCCCATTATTATATGTAATAAAAAACATTCTTAAAGTGACTTGCACCTTTTAGGTAACCTTTTTGGTACCATTACGGTAACATGAAAAACTTGAGTGACAATAATGAGTCTTTACATGAACTAACAACTCAATTTAAAGAAGAAAACATTTAAACATTTTTGAAATATTTTCCAAATCCTAAAAAATCAGAAAACTTAATACGAAAGAAATTTTAATTATTTAGAATATATTTATATAATCTATTCATTAGGTTTTAAATTTTTACTAAACCTTACGATTTTTTAATGAATAATTACTTCGTAAATGATTTTTGTCGCAATAACATATAATATATCAAAGCAAAGATTCATTTGTAATTTATTATATCAATTATTATTAGTATTTGAAATTCGTTGACATGTCTAAATATTATGAGTTAATATTTCCTCCCTTTTATTACTTTGTTCCTAATTTTGCAATAATTTTCATTCAAATATTATAATTTGGTGCTTTCATCAAGTGGTAAACGAATTTGGCAACATGTACATACCTGAATTTTTGCAGTCTCTTTTGTTTAACTGCAGGTATTTGCCTGCTTGATTTGAAGTTGTCAAATCAATAACTTTGTACATCTGAAATTTGCTAAGTGTCAAATCGTGTTCTTATTTTTCCGGTAAATGATACATTTCTTGTTTCTCTGAAACTTTCCTGTTTCCTTTAGCTCATATCGTTAAAATCTGCATGGACCTCGGATCATATTAATCTTCTGAGCCCTCTGTATACCTTCTATTGTACTCTTTTTTAAATAGAAATTACTTTTCCAGAAAAATTGTTTTTCCATTTGACATTGTTATTTCGTATCCCCCTTTGGTATTTTCGTTTTGTAATTAGGTTGGATATAACGAGCAGGAATTCTATTGTTTGTGAAAGTTAGTGACAGGAAATGAATATCTAGATTGAACTGCAATCTTGTTCTTTGATCAAAATGACAGGGGGTTGAAATCTAATCTATAAAGTGAGTGAACTGGAAAGCGCTAGTTAGTCTTATACGAAAAGTTAGAGATATACTGGAGATAGGGTGTGGGGAACTAGGTGAAGCGATGTAGAAGGTAGGTTTCTCAGGTGGTTAGAATATGTGAGGCTATCGAGAATGCTGCTCACGTGCGCCTAACTGCCACGGTGTGTCTGTTCTCCAACCTCGCGCGCATTGTGAGTTATACTTCGACCCGACCCACCCACTTGCAACCTCGTGACGCCAACGACTCCGAGAGGAACCCTGGATATAGGGTGTCTATCTAGTCTTGGTTCTCCAATGATTGACGAGATACTTAAACTGTCATCGAAGAGAGTACATGGAAATAGTTTGACGGCGAGTGCACACCACACTTGACCGAAAATTCGTCTTCGGAATAAATGACTAGTCCAGTCTGTTTCAAACTATCCTATTCGCCTTGCTGCAGCCACAGAATTCTGTTATTTTAATCTGATAAATTTAGTACTTCATTCAAGTCCAAACTTAAGAAACATATTGAACGAAAATCTCGTTCCATTGTTACCTTTTTATCTTTCCCTTCTGGAAATTGCGAAAAAATCTTCATTGAAAATGGGGCTCCTAAAAGGGCAACAACAGTTTTCTTCGCGTAAAAATTAGAAAAATTCCCTCATCAGGGCCTAACGTGGTTCACACATGTCTCTCCTTCTTATTCTAATGTTGCATCCTTAATTTCTCCGCCTCTATGGTAAACTGCCTCAGCCCATGAAGGGGCTGCCAAAAGGGTCCATGAAAAATGCATAATAATCGGGCATTGACATCTGCACTTGTTTGTCGCCTCGTCAGAATGTCATTTTAGGATCCCTAATAATTTTTCGTTACCAAACTAATGCAGTCCCTATTAGTTTTCCCGGTTTTTCGAAAGGGGGCCTCATTAATAATAGGAAAAACTAATCAGGGCCCCATAAGAATCACTCCCCAATTTCCACACTTATTGTCGTTTATTCTCTGTTCTTGCGTCAATTATTACTTCGAAATCCCTTCCAATTAGTCTAGTCATCTGGTACTTTTGTTGGTAAAGTAAAAAAAACCAAAACTTTTTTGTATAATTCGCTTCATTTGTGGGTGCATAATATCGCCTCAGGTTCTGTGACAAGGTTTTTGCCCGGTAACCCGGAAAATTTTTTTAAAAAGGAGCAAGAAATCGTATACCTGTGGTTTGTTGCTTTCCTGTGCATCGTAGAGGAAAAATGCATTACACAAAAAAGAAAGTAGATGAAATTATGAAAAAAATACAAAAAAAAAGTTTTCTAGGCCCAATAGTTAAAAAGTTAATGGTCTTTACAAAAAACCCAATTTTTCGAATTTTTTCTAAAAATCATAATTTTTTTTTTGTTTCCGTGAAGCTCAGATCCGGGGTTTCACACGTCAAAATGGTCCACTGATCAATTAAACGAGAAGATGAATGAAAGGACACGAAATTATTCGTAATTTAAAAAAAAAATGTTCTAACCTCATTAGTTTCCGATTAACGGCCTTCCAAAAATCCTGGATTAGGTATTAGGTATTTTAGTCGAGCTTTTTCAATATTTTAATTATTACATACTTAACTTTTTGCCTGACTAAACATCGTCTATGCTGCTGTATCTTAATTTAATTTATATTTATTTATATTTCATACATTTCTTTTGGTCTCAAAGTTATTTCGAAACTATTTTTTTCAATCGTTTTTATTCTGGAGTAATTCCTGTTTTTTACAAGTTCTCTATTTTCTGTAAGTAGTTTTTATAATGACCTACATTAAAATAGTCGTCTGACCAAAAAGTGCCTTTACCACTGATTGCTTGTTCAAAATTGGGATATTCTACTGATTAGATATTTTAGTTTATGTATTTCCATATTTTAATCTTTACTTGACTCTTTGCCTGACAACAAAATATTTATACTACTGATTTGGAATTAATTTTATATTTCTTTATATTCTATTTATCTTTCTTGGCTTTTAAATTATTTTAGAATCATTTTTGTTATTTAAAAGATCCCTGTAGATGAAATGTCTCACTAAAACCTATTTATACTACTGAATAACTGATCCAAAATTGGCTAAACTACTTATATTACATATTTCTTTTTCTTATTACTTTAGAGTAATTCCTGTGCAAGATTTCCTTTTTTGTTAAATTTGTTATATTTTATACCTGTTTATCGGAAATGCATATTTACTCATGTATATAATGTAGAATATATTTAACTTGAAAAATTGCAAGTTTAATAAGTAATTATTACTATAAAAGAATTATTTTCCATTTAGAATAATTTTTAACGTAAAAAAGACGTTTTTCGGTAACAAAATTCAAAACTTTTGACACTGAGTGTAAGACTACTTAATCCTTCGCCAAAGAAGTCACTAAAGTGTAAACTGCGATTTATGTGTTAATGTGAATAAAATATAATCCCAAAGCATTTAAAAAGCCGTTTTACACTGCAGCCTGGTTCTTATTTTTTTCAAGCGTTGGTAGCAGCGTCGATGAGCTGAGGGAACAGCTGAATATGCTGTGATTGGCTAAGACACAATGGTATTACAGGTTCTGCCTATATTTACCGATAGAAAAGTAACTACTTTCTTTACAGCTGGTTACAGCTTTGTCACGTTTCCCCTCCGTACTTTACAAAAACATACATTTTCTTCATTAATTTAATTGATTCCTCCATAATAAGCTAGTAAGTGTATGCCGAATTCATCAAAATCTATAGTTTAATTCCTTATCTCGATAATATATTTTTTTCAAAACTTCTTTGATTTCATTCTATTAGTTTTTCAATTATCAAGATTAGTAGACACTGTTTCTCCATAAGAGTCCATGAAAAATTAATAATAAATAAATAAAATAAAAATTAATTAATAAATTATCAATTTCTAAACTATTTAATAAAAAATTATGTAATTTTTTTTGTGCTTCTTTAATAAATTAAAAGACATCATTCCTCAAATTTTCAAAATTTTCTGTGATGACCTTATGCCTGTCCGATTCCTCCTTAAACTACTGATTAGGTATTTTAGTCCAATTGCTTCAATATTTTAATTCTTACTTAACTTTTTGTCTGAATAAAAATTATTTATACTACTGATTCTTAATTAACTTTATATTTATTTATATTTTATACATTTCTTCCTGTCCCAAAGTTATTTCGGAATCAATATTTTCAATCGTTTTTATTCTGGAGTAATTCATGTTTTGTACAAGTTCTCTATTTTCTGTAAGTGGTTTTTCTAATGACTCATTAAAATAGGTGTCTCGCTAAAAAGTGCCTCTACTACTGATTGATTTTTCAAAATTCGGATATTGTACTGATTAGTATTTCAGTTTATGTATTTCCATATTTTAATCTTTACTTGACTTGTTGCCTGACAAAAAAGACTTATACTACTGATTTGGAATTAATTTTATATTTCTTTATATTCTATTGATCTTTTTTGGCTTCCAAATTATTTTAGAATCAGTTTTGTTCTTTAGAAGATCCCTCTAGAGGAAATGTTTCATTAAAACCTATTAATACTACTGAATAACTGACCAAAAAGTGGTTTAACCCTTCTAACTGTCATGAACTAAACTTTTACTTCTTTTTTCTGCCTAATTATTGTTCTGGAGTAATTCCTGGTCTATAAAAAAACTTTTTTTTTTAGGTCTTCGTTATTTTGTTGAAACAGAAGGTCCAAGATTAGAAAATTCATTCAAATTGAAAAATTCCACTTAACTCTAATTGTAATATTCAGAGTATTCTGAAGTGAAATATAATGAAAGGACAAATGCAGTTGCAATTTTTCAAGCAAAATTCAATTGTCTTCTATCCGTTTTTAAATTCTTTTCTTTCTGAAAGTGCACAAAGGAGGAGGAACGTGGTCAGCATTTAGTTTTCATCAATTCAAGTAGCCTTCATGGTGAGCGCTCGTCGAACTAAAATCCCAAGGGTGGCAGAGGCCGATCGTGTCCCGCGGGAAACATCGTCGACGAGACTTATTCACAGTATTACTCAAGCATCGCCTGAAGCGGGAATATCGACAGTCTCGCTGGATCGAAACGAGCTGATATTTGTTCCACACCTATCGGCCTTTCTCTATAGCATCCTTTCTACCCCTTACCTTTTTCTGCCTATTTTCTCTCGTCCCTCTCTAATTCTACGCTTTCCATTCGTGTATGAAGCATGATTGCCAGGTGAAGGGAAAAATAAACCGCGAATCCCAATAGTCTCCCCAATACTGTGTTTTTACTGGCATTATTTAAAAAGAATAATCGATGCGTTTAGTTTCAGTTTCATTAACTCGATTTTACACAAGGGAAACTACGTACCTATTTGCAAAGGACTTCTATTTTCATTTATCGTAAAAAAGCACCACACTTTTCGCGAGTTTTGTAATAAAATGGACAAGTCCTCCACGCGCCAAAAATAATATTTTTCATGTCCCGGGGAGGACTTCCGTTGTGGAAGAACTGAAGCTCCACTTTTTTCGTACAAAATTCTCCTCAAATTAAAAACTGTAGGGTTAGAAAAATCATTTTTAAATATAAAATTCAGTAATTAATTCTATTAAAGACGATTTTGATGAAATTTCAAGATTGTATGTTCTCGTCTGTGGATTTAATAATCTCTGTGTCTCCGCAATCATAGTTTAATTGCATAATAACGAAATATAATTGCGTTATAACGAGAAAAATGTTTCCCTGTCTATCTTGAATTTTTTTTTCACTGAAATTTTTTTCTGCTCTCTTCCCATTATTTCCTCAACGCCAAAATCATAGTTTTATCTACATTCCATTTTTATCGTTCTGTAGAAATTGTTAGCTTACTTTATTTCGATATTTATTTAAAGAGATTCTTTTAAAAATGGATTTGTAATAATAAAAAGAGTACGTGCGGTGATTTTTTGTTTGAATGCTTAGAACTCTGTGGGCGCAGCCGAGACATAAAAGCAGGATGGTACGTGTTAATATCAGATTAAGCTTGGTCTCCGTCCTCATGCAGCTATTAAATTTGCATCACGATCTCTGCATGGGAAGGATGTTCAAGAATTCGCATTGTCAGCTGTGATGACACTCAAGAAGTCGCTGGTTTACCAGCGACTTCTTGATAGGTAGAAGATAGAAGCTCTTTCTATCTAGAAAAGTCGAAACGCCTAGGGTTTACAGAGAGTATAGCAGCACTCTAGTGGATTGCGGATTCAGTACCGATCAAAGGCCTCTATAGAAGGCCTTGTAAAGACTGCGTACTCAGAGTAGCATCACTGAATAGAAAACGACCATAACTAGATCGCTTTAACGGATTTAAGTTCCTTTTCTAAATTACTGTAATTTAAAGGTTCCAGAAGGTTTTATAAAAAAGATACTATTCTTAAAATAATCTCTGGTAAAAAATCTATTCACGGTAATATTGAATTCACTGTAACGAATGTCAGAAGCTTTTGGAAATAATGAAAATTTTAAAATTGCAGAAGATTCTAAAAATGCGGGTCAGTTGAAATTTTTAAAGAAAATTCGGTTGAAAAATCCATTGCAGAATGTTGCAGCAGATTCTTGCTTTATAGTGATTAGCTTCGAGAACTTTTTTTTCAAGCTTTGATGTTTTTTCAAGCCTTTCAACTGATGGACTTTTGGAAAGTAAAAACTATTCAAATTCTCCCATTTAGAATCTTCTCTTTTTGGCCTTTTGTTTTGGAGAAAAATGTGCTTGTTTGGAGAAGAAAGAAAATAATATTGTGAAGACAGTTCATATTAAATTGTTAATTCAAATTTGTTTTAATATTCTGGATCGTGATGTTGAGGACAATGCTGATCTTGTATGATCTAGGTCTCCCTTCCTAGCATAATACTCTCATCAGCTGCAGCTGGCTATCGAGAGTCTAGAAGAGAGATCGAGTTTTTTAAACCAAAAAGGTCAAGAAACTGCCTAAGAGACTGAATATTAAGATGGTTGGGGATAAATCCTACGCTTCAATTTTTGTTTTCTGATTCAAAATAAGTCAGCTTTTAGTCGAGTGGCAAAAAAGTTCGGTTTTATCTATCTACGGCAAATGGAAAATAAATCTTGATTTTCATAAATCAGAGTAGAACTTTTTGTTTTGTTTTTTTCGATTTCAAGAAATTATTTAAGAACAGAGTAAAAATTCATGGGTGTATTTATATTAGAAAATTCGGCGTTATCTGAAATCCCTGAATTGCAGGATTTTAACTCACGCATATCGTGATGACACTTGTAACAATTACAAAATCGTGATGAGTATGTTTACGTGACAAACAATTTATTAAGCCATTTTTCTTTTCGCGAGACTTTATCTCGAGCGAATCGGAAGCCGTCAATTACCCTAATGTCCAACCGGATCACGACCATCGGCCACTTAATGCTCGTCCACACGCAAGCCAGTGGCATGTGCGTGCGCAAATTCACGCAGTCACTTTATTTTGCGTCTCACAAATCATTTATTCAAGATATCAGAATTTCAACATCGATACACTTCGATTTATATTGCCTTGTAAAGTTTTATTGTCCTCGTTATAAATTTTCGCTACCACCGAGACTAAATAGGGAAAACGATATAATGAGAAGCCTTACAAGATATTCGAGTCTTATAACGTTGGCATTGATCGGGCGAGACGCTTACGCTGAGTTTACGAGATAATCGCATTAAGTTTAGCCGCGGCGCGATTTATAATTCCATTATTAACCCCAGCACAGGCGAGGCGAAAGGGGATGAAAACGCTTTGTTCCCACCGATCCTCAACGCTCTACACGCTGTATTCGACAGCTTCCGTCTCTCGGCACAAAATTACAAACCTGGCACGCAAAAAACGAATCAACCTTATCGACCGTGATGTACCTTAAACTCTATAATCAAATAAACTCTTTTATCGTACAAAGGGATCGTCATTGTTAGAATAACTGTTTGTCGCTCTTTCTGTCATTTTATGATGGCTCCCTTTTGGGTATTCGTGTAGAAATTTGTGCTTTTTTAATATAACAGAGAGAAATTGGAAAAAATTCTGTGTTTTACTAGATATCAATCAAAAAAGTTTCCACAGGTAAAAATTATTACTTATTTCAATAATTAGTAATCGAAAATATTCGATAATGTATTACATTAAAACGTACTTCCTTTGTTGACTAGAAAATATTCAGTGTACCAATTAGTAAAATGAATTATTATTTAATAATTAAATTATCTTAAATCTACTTTTTCCCTTATATAT